>PVKA01010335.1:0-64822 GCA_004027165.1 Ctenomys sociabilis
ACTCTTCAATGAAATTGAAAAGGAAACAGTTCTCCCCAAAATTCTTCCTGGAAACAACTATTATACTGATACCAAAACCAGGGATAGACACATCTAAAAAAGAGAACCACAGGCCAATCTCCCTCATGAACACAGATGCAAAAATTCTAAATAAAATCCTAGCAAAAAGAATGCAGCAAATCATCAAGAAGATCATACACCATGACCAGATAAGATTCATCTCAGGGATGCAAGGATGGTTCAATATACACAAATCTATAAATGTAATACACTACATCAATAGAGCAAAAACTAAAAACCACATAATCATCTCAACTGCTACAGAAAAGACTTTTAACAAAGTCCAACACTCATTCATGTTCAAAACCCTACAGAAAATTGGAATAGATGGCCTTTACTTCAATGTGGTCAAAGCCATCTATGCCAATCCAACAGCTGATATAATTCTAAATGGGGAAAAGCTGAAATCTTTTACTCTCAAATCTGGTACAAGACAAGGATGTCCTCTATCACCACTCCTATTCAATATAGTTCGGGAATCATTAGCTACAGACATTAGACAAGAGAGAGAAATAAAAGGAGTAAGAATAGGTAAAGAAGAAGTTAAATTATCATTATTTGCACATGTCAGGATACTTTACTTGGAAGACCCAAACAACTCCACCAAGAAGCTACTTGAATTGATACACAAATTCAGTAGACTACAAAGTCAATAGCATTCCTCTACACACATAACAAACTCACTGAGAGGGAAATTAGAGAAACAGGTATCTTTTACAATAGCACCAAGGAAAATGAAATACCTTGGAATTAATCTAACTAAAGAAGTCAAAGATCTTTCCAAGTAAAATTATAGTACTGTGAAAAAAGAAATCATAGAGGATTTCAAAAAATGGAAAGATATTCCCTGCTCTTGGATAGGAAGAACCAACATCGTGAAGATGGCATACTCTGAAAATTGCTGTAAAGATTTAATGCAATCCCTATCAAACTGCCACCAACGTACCTCCCAGACCTACAGAAATCATTCCTAAAATTTATTTGGAACCAGAAAAGACCTAAAATAGCAAAGGCAGTCCTTGGCAACAAGACAAGGCAGGAGGCATTACAATTCCTGACTTGAAATTATACTACAAGGCTACTGGGATAAAATCGGCATGTTACTGGCAACAAAATAGACTTGAGGATCAATGAAATAGATCAGAAGACGCAGAAGCCTCTACAAACACACTCAGCCACCTTGTCTTCAGCAAAGGGTGCTGGAAAAACTGACTCTCTACATGCTGAAAACTAAAACTTGACCCAAGTCTATCACTATGCACTAAACTAAAGTCAAAATGGATGAAATATCTAAACATTAAAACAGAAACAATAAATCTCTTGGAATAGAAAATAGGAGGTATTGGAAAACATAGTAGTAGACAAAAGAGTTTATGAACAAAAATCAAATTACATGGGTAATACTTGAAAGAATTAACAACTGGGACCTCCTCTTATTGAGTATTTTTTGCAAATTTACCAACAATGTGAAAAGATAACCCACAAATGTGGAAAAAATCTTAACTAATAAGCACCCAAAGGTCTGCTCTCTAGAATTTATAGAGAACTAAAATACACTGGCACCCCAAAATTTAGAGACCTGATCCAGAAATGGGCATCTGAGATGAACACACACTTCTCAGTGGACGAAATTAAAGAAGCCAATAAATTTATGAAAAAATGCTCGACATCACTAGCCATCCATGCAATGCAAGTTAAAACAACACTGAGATACCAGAAAGAATGGCTATCATAAAGAAATCAACCAACAGCAAATGTTGGAGAGGCTGTGGGGAAAAGGGAACCATTCTCCACTGCTGGTGGGAATGTAGACTGCTGCAACAATTATGGAAATCAATGTGGAGACTGCTTAAAAAACGAGGACTGGAAATATCATACAAGCCAGCTATCCCCCTACTGGGAATTTTCCCAGAGGAACTGAAAACATCATATCATTGTGATATATGTGTACCTATGTTTATAGCAGCACAATTTGTGATAGCAAAATCTTGGAAACCCAGATGCCATCACATGAGGAGTGGTTGAAAAAGATGTGATATTTTTATATAATGGAATATTACTCAACTATAAAGAATGATAAACTTGAAGCATTTATATTTAAGTGAATGCCACTTGAACATATACTCCTAAGTGAAATAAACCAGACCCACATGTGTAAATATCACATAGTCTCCCTAGTATAAGAACTCAAAAGAAAAAATACAAATACAAAGGTATAAAACAATGAAAAGGAAAGCGAGAACTTGAGGATTAGACAATGAAGAGATGGCAAGGAGAAAAGGAAACATGACAGGGACAAAGCCATACATTTATACGCACAAGACGGGAAGGCAATGATCCTGAGATACATCAGCAGGTTTTTGAAAATAGCAGTTAATTGGTAGGATTCTCACCCTGATTAACTATATATGTTGATACCTGTGAACTAAACAACTGCACTGAAGATAGCAATGTGTAATAGTAGGATCATGCTTGAAATGCCTGTCGTTCTGTTCAAAATACGTACTGCTTGTCAAGACATACCAATTACTGCATACTATCTCTCAAATAAATGTTTTAAAAAAAGGATAACTAATGAGAAAAGAAGAAAGTCACAGGTTATCCCGCTATAATGCTTTGTAAGGTTAGGCTTCTAAATCTCTGTGTAAAAATATGTAATTGTTTATTCACTAAAAAAAAAAAAAAAACAAAACAGAAATGACACCTGGCAAAGCAATGCTCAGGACAGTCAGTATATAAACAAGCATAGTGCCTTAAGTTAGGCTGAGTTAAGTTATTAAGTAGTTCAAATTAAATTCTGGAGTAAAGGCCATTAACAAGGCAAAAGGCAGGATGCAGCTCAGTGGTACAGCCCATGCTTAGCCTGAGCAACAGTTCCATCCCAACATCAAAATTTGTAAGTAGGGGCCAGGGAGATGGCTCAGTAGAATAAGCACTTCCCTGGCAAGCCTGAGTTCAATCCCTGGTTCCTCAAAAAAAAAAAAAAAAAAAAAAAATCCATAAGTAAAAAGCTGTTTTTAAAAAAATAATGCTTTCAGGAAAACCTGGCAAAACTGTACATGCTACAATCATAATATTCATAAACCAGCTTTTTAATGTATTTAGTACAGAGTCTACAGGGTCTCACTACATAGATCAGACTCGTAGTGATTTCCATTTTCAGCTTCCCAAGCACTAGGATTTAGAGGTACGTGGCACCATACCCAGTCTCCATCACCATCTCAGCATGCCCCAGGGGTGGGGTTGGCACGATAAACCAGCTTTTGTATGTCACTTTTCATATGTCTGTGATACACAATTATGAACATCTTAGGAAATGGTACATATTCACATCATATCTTGATAGCTTTTACTCCCCCTTCCTCCCTACCTTTTTTTCCAGATCCTCTTCCTATTCAGCCTACCTGCCTGTTTCTTATAACCTCTTTCATTTTGGCTTTTATATTTTGTATTCCTCATACAAGAGAACATATGTGATATGTAGTCTTCTGTGTCAAGATTTATTCTGCTAAGCCTTATATTCCTTTTTTTATGTATTTGGTACAGGGTCTCACTACACAGCTCAGACTCAATAGTGCCTCCTCAGCACCAGGATAACAGGTGTGTACCACCACACCAGGTCTCAGAGCCAGATCAGCACACCCAGGGGCAGGGCTGGCACAGCATGTGGTACCAGGGATTGAACCCTGGTCCCTGCACTTGCCTAAGCAGGCACTTAGTCTGCTGAGCTATCTCACCAGCCCTACAATCCACCATTTCTAAAAATGACTTAAATGTATTCTTCTTTATGGATGAGGTGTACCCCACTGGTACATGTACCACATTTCCTTATCTATTCTTTATCTCTACAGGGCATTTTGATAAATTACCTATTGTGAATTCTGCTGCTATAAACATGGGTTTTCATGCATAATTGTAACATGAAGACTTTAACTCTTTTTTTTTTTGGTGGAACTGGGGATTGAACTCAGGTCCTTGCGCTTGCCGGGGTATCACTTATTCCACTGAGCCATCCTCCTGGCCCTGACTTTAACTCTTTCAAAAAAAAAAAAAAAAAACAGGAAAGGTATAGTGGCTGAGTCAAATGGAATTTATATTTTCATATTTTTGAGGAATTGTCCTATTGATTCCCACAGTGGCTGTAGTCCAAACAACACTGTAAAGGATTTCTTTTTCCTTCTAACCTTTCTAGAATTTGTTTTATAAGTCCTTAATGATTATCATTCTTATTAGAGTAAGACTGAATCTTACTGCTGTTTTGATATGTCATTTTCTAACTAAAAAGGATATAGAACATTTTTAAATGTACTTATTGGTAATCTGAACCTCTAACGAGAAGTGTCTGTTCATTTTAATTGACCATTTTTTACTGGATCTTGTTTTTGGGGTGGGTATTGGGAATAGAATGGAGAACCTCATTATTAGTCAGGCATGCACTGTGCCACTGAACTGTATTCCCCACCCCCTGGGTCTTTTATTTTGCCGAGCAACTAATTTTTTTGAGTTCTTTATTATTCTAAGTACTAGTTTGCTATTCAAGGAGTAACTGACCAAACAAAAAAATTCCCATATTGTAGGTTGTCTTTTACTCTGTTGGTTATAATCTTTTATTGATTCTTGCTATTATTTATTGTTCTACTGGGGTTCTATTCAGAAAGTCCTTGTGGGGCCAGCCAGATAGCTTAGCAGATTTAAAGCACCTGCTTAGGCAGAGCGCAGCAACTAGTGTGTGGTACCAGCCCCACCTCCAGGGTGCACTGAATCAGTGATTGAGACTGGGCTGTGGTGACACATGCCTGTAATCCCAGTGCTTGGTAGGCTGAAAACAGAATCACTGCGAGTCTGATCTATGTAGGGAGACCCTGTAGATCCCACCCTAAATACATTAAAAAAAAAGTCCTTGCATATTCATGTCTTTAATAGTTATATAATTTTAGCTTCCAGATGTAGTATTCATGTTATCTCTAGACCTTTAGTCTACTTTTTTTAATTTTAGTAAAGAGGAAGAGATTTGCATCTGGATTCATTCTTCTCCACCTGGAGAAATAATTTTCTACACAGGATTTGTTAAAGAGGCTATCTTTTGTCCAGCATTATGCTTTTGGTACCTTTGTCAAAAGCCAGATGGCTGAATGGGCATGGAACTATTTATTTCTGCATTCTCCATTCTATTGTACTGGTCAACACATCTGAGTGTTAGGCTCAGTGGGCAATGACTGCAAGAGTCTGGCTGCTACTGCTGTATTCAGCTAATTCCTTCAGAGCTGGATGTTTTCTCAAGATGTGTGTTCACCAGACCTGAGCTGTCAGCCATGACAGGACAAAGGTTCATTCTCTAAACACTCCTGGCCATGAAATTCATCAGGTGAGCTTCTCCTTCAAGTTGCCTTCCTGTATCTTGTTTTTTTGTTTTACACCCCTAGCCTCACCCAAACCATTTCTGAGTATGTGAGGGGGTCTCATGAGCCCTTCTACATCATTTTTACAACTAAAAATTACTCTTATCTCTCCTATTATTTTCACCATTAAATTCTAAATTTCCTAGTTACTTTCTAAGTCTAAAATTCTCTCAATTCACACTTGCCCAGCAGTATGCCCTGTTTTTAAAAATAGATCCTAATGGCTGCATTTTATTTTTGTTTAAATTTACTAGAAATCAGTTCACAAGTGCAATAGCATAGAGAAAGAAGAATCCTACCAAGGACTGACACAGGCACTGGGGGCATTGCTGGACTGGGTGGAAGAGCTACTGAAGAGCACGCACAGCCTCTGGTGGTTGGCAGGATTCAAACAGTCCACCTGAAAGAGAAGGAACACATGAATACATAGATGTCAACATACAACATATTGCATGCTTCTAACATCTAACATGTTTCACTCTTAGTATTATTGGTATAGCCTCCTACCATTACACTCAGGACTTCTGGTGAAGATTAAAACTACAGGGCCAGGGAGATGGTTCAGGGGAATAAGCACTTCCCTGGCAAGCGCAAGGGCCTAAGTTCAATCCCCAGTTCTGCCAAAAAATAAATACAACTACAACAAACTAAACATAAAAAAGGAAAGCTAATTTTTGAAGGGGGAAAAAAAAATCTTAAAAGTCAAAGTTAAATGTAAAAATGATGGTCCTAGTTGAGTGGCATAGTGTTGAGTGTTGCCTAGCATATCTGAGGTCCTGGGTTCAATCCTTAATAGCTTGTTTTCTTACATTAAATATTCTTCATATTAAATAAAAAAACTGCCTTAAATTATTTTGGAAGAAGAACTAAATATATCCCCATGAAACAGTATGGTACAATGGCTGCATACAACATCAATCTGAAATCAAAAGTATAAGCTATGTATTTAGCTTTTCTTTCCACTTAAGACTGATCACTAGGTAACACCAGATCTCAGTTAAAATCCATACAGTACTACATGAAGTTTATGAAACACAAAAAGCCTCTCCTATGCCACACCACCTCCCAATATGACTAGTTTGTATGGTCAACAAATATCCATTCTTTTTGCTAGGTCTCACACAATAGCACCCACATAAGTATACTCGGGTCAGGGATTTAGCTCAATGGTGAAGCACCTGCCTGGCAAGCATTCATTCACTTCCTACTACCAAAAAAGATAAGCATACTCCATTAACTCTGGATTTGTAAAAATGACAGTGCATGCATTAATACACATTCTGTTTTAACAATGTGTTAAAGCTTTATATCAGTCATGAAATGAAATCCAACTCATCTTTTCCATAGCAAACAATTGGACACAATGCATCTTCATGCATATGTTCCTATAAAATGCAAACACCTTGTACAAACATGTTTAATTGTCTTAATTCTAATGGAATGCATTCAAAGAGTAGTTCTCAGTCAGAGGCATGAAAATAGATGTAGAAACTAAGAGACTTTCCTATCATTTTCTATAAATTTATATAAATGTATATAAAATTTAGGAAAAACATTTTTCTACACCCTAATTAACCATAACTCTTTATCACTTAGCTTTTTGCCAGTCTTTCAAATACAAAAACAGTATTTCTTAGGATGAAACTAAATATCTTTTTGCTTTTAAACAATATTTCCTCATCTAAAGATAAATGTCTCCATTAGTCCTATTATTATCAATAATGTAAATAAATCTTCAGGTGTGAGCCACTACACCTAGCAAGGTACACTTACTTCTAACAAGACCACTGCCATAGTTAAATAACAATGTCTATAGTGTTTTTGTTTTGTTTAAAAATTTAATAAGTAAATCTAACATTTTTTAAACCACATATATGTCCTACAAAAAGCTGCCATCTCTCAGTTCCTGTCACTGCCTTTAAAATTATCAAGGATACATTGAAACTCATCCAAACATCTACATGATACCAATGGAAACTTCAACAATCACTTTCTCTTACAGTAGGGCTCCTCATACCTCACTGTGAGCTCATCTTATACCCTAAAACCCAGTGTCACTACTTTGCAGCCCTATCTGAAGTAGTCAAATATATATGCAAAGCGACTCAGGACCAAAAAAATGGCACAGAAGAAATATCTAATAAATATGCATGCAACTTGGTATACTGATTTTTTTTCTTTTCTACCTCCTTAGCAGAGATTTTCAGACATTCTCACAAGGAAAATGGAATGCAGTTCTCCAGGCTTACCTTCGTGGACCACGCTCCATCACTGGGAATCAACCCTCTCTCTTCATCAGCATCCATTCTGCTTCCTGCTTTGCCACTTGCAGTATTCAATGCATCCTTTGAGTGAGCAAATGGATCTGAATACCTGGACTGAATTCTTCCTCCTCGGGCTCGATAATCTGCCAGCATTCTGCCCAAGCTCTGGCTCTCACCCAGAGGCTCGGCGATCCTAGTGCTAACTAGCTCATGTGAGGGTAAGACTTCAATAGACTTGGCCTGAATACTTCCATTCATGCCCTGAAGTCCAGAGAGATCCTTAAGCAGCTGCCTCTTCCTCCTGCTCTCCATTTCTCTGAACTCTTTATTAAGGAGGGGAGACCAGTAGATCTGCTCTGGAAAATAGTCTCGTGTAGAGCACCTCATCCCCTTTTCAGTTAAGAGGAAAGGTTCCCGGAATGTGATTATTGGAGAGATGCAGAGGATCACATCTTTCAATTCCTGTTTAAAAGCCAAAGAGTAAGTCTTTCGCTTATCTTCAGAGGTGGTGACTTCCTCAGTCACATATAATCCAGTGTCATCCTGTAGCGGGTCTCTAAAGGCTCTCATTTGACTTTTGGGGACCTGTTCCTCTTCTGTTTGCTTCAAAGGCTCTAGCTGCTCACTGCCTATTGCATCTTGTTGATCCATATGGAGCGGTAACAATGCCTCTGGAACTGACTGGAAGAGAGCACAGGGAATACCGGCAGGGCAAGCTGTTGCGGGGTACTCTTGATGCTTTGAGGAGGCAGCAGTCTGTGGAATACTTCTACATTCCTGCTCACTCTTCTCAAACACAATGCGTGATTCTAGCAACATGCTCTCTTCAGAAGGCAGTGCCTCAGCAGAACAGTCTGGGTCCCAGGGAAAGGAGCTTCCACCGGACTGCTCTTGTATAGTCCCCTCATCACCCCGTCCCTCAATCAGAGAATGGAATGAAGGACTCTGCACTAACATGGGTGGCATAGCAAATTCATCCATGAGGAAGGAGATTTCCAACTGAGAGTGGTAAGCTACACAGGTCATAAAGATCAGAATCTCCTTAACTCGAGCCAGCTCATAATCAGAGCCACCTCTAAGCCTGATGGTACAGCCGAGGTGCTGGGGACAACCTTCAAAAAACATCAGCGTTTTGGTTTGTTCTACAAATAAACAAAAGTGAAGAAGGCTTGGGTAACAATTCAGAAGTACAGATATAATTAATACACTGCTTTAGCATTTACAAAAAAAAAAAAAAAAAAAATTAAGAGAGTAAGACTACAGTAGCTATCCTCTATTAATCACCAACAGATATTTTCTACTAAATGAACATTAAGGCATTAATTCATTTCTTGAGATTCCCCAAACACAAATGAATCTATGCTAAAAAGTACTCACCATTAGGCAGCTGAAATATCTGCATATAAAATTTGTGACAAGTGCCCAGGTGCGGCTTTGTGAGCAGCTGGTCCATTGACATCACTAAGTCGCCTTGGGTCATGCGACTGATTCGTTCTAAAACTTGCTACAACAAAGGAAAATATATTACAAAATAAAAATCTCACTAAATTTAACCTAGAAAATAAAATAAAATGATTTTAGTTTTAATAATTACATGACAAATTTTAAAATATTTTAGATAAGTCAACAGTTAAGTAATCAATATGTGACCACAAAATAAGGCCACAGTCTCACTAACATTATCAAAAGGCATTTGAGCATCATGTATTATCAAATATTGTGGAAGAAAAAGTCCAAAAATTAGGCTTTATTCCATAGAAAGCAGGCTTTTCAAGGAGAGAACATTTTTCTGCTCTTAAAATTCCCCCCCGCTCAAAAATAAAGAACCAAATACCTGCTGATTATCTAGCATCTAGTCCACCTTGGTCTTACAGACAACTACAGTAAGCATTATATGAGCACTGAACACTTTGTTCCTGTCTTGAGATTCTCCAGTCTTAATAATGAAATAACCACAATACCTTCTTGCCCTGCTATAAATATAATAACATAGCAGAGACACAACAATACCTGTATATCTACCACTTATGCATACACTATGAATCTAAAAGCTATGACTTTTAAAGGGACATAAAAATAAGAACACTCACAGACTTTACATTAATGACCAAGGTAATGCCATGCTCCAGTAACATATCCTGGGCAATCCGAGACACTGTTTTCTCAACCAGAACCAATGTGGGTCGAACATCAACTATTCGCTGAACATAATTCTTCAGAAATTCCCTCTCCTAAGTCAGACAAATCAGAAGCATAACAGTTTAAGATTTGTACATATTAAAATATCACAACAGCTTATCAATATAAATGTCAAGCTAAATGATTTATTCATAAGGAAGTCTGACACAAAATTAAGTGAAATACAACCAAGAATTATTCATTCATTCACTTTTTCCCCTTCTGAGATAGGGTTTCACCATGCAGTTCAGGCTGGCCTTGAACTCACTTTGTAGTCCAGGTTAGCCTTGAATTCAAGAGTGATCCTCCTTCCCCGGTCTCCCAAGCACTGGAATTATAGACAGGCACCACCATAACTGGCCTTCATTCATCGTTCTAAACTACTATTATGAAGAACTTCAGGAGTAATTCCATTCTCTAATTTTACGTTGAATTTCAATTCTTAAACAGTCTACATTATAAAGCCACACTTCACTGAACTAATGCCAGTACTGGGAAGGCTGAAGTAGGAGGGTCAGTCACTGTGAGATCCATGTCAGCCTGAACTACACAAGAGCCTGCCTCAATAAATAAATAGTCAAACTTCCAATTAGCTAGCTCTCATATGTTAAAAAACCAAATTGAGCAACTAATAAATCTCATTTCATAACCCCCAAAATGAAAGCAATTTCTAAGGTTTTCTTTTTTTTTTTTATATGACTATGGATTTTCTCTTTCCCATTTTCAAACTAAGAAGAGCATCTCTTCTACTGGATATAAAAAATATTAGCACTTCAAGCCTGAGACATAACTCAGTGGCACAGTCCTGCATGGCAAACGTGAGGGTGTGAGTTCAATTCCCAATACCAAAAAAAAAAACCAACAACAAATAGCTCTTCTGGGGCCTGCCAATTAGCGCAGTTATTTAAGTGACCACTTATGCAAATGCAGTCAGGCACAGGATAATATGGTTGGATCCCCAGCTCCTTAGGCCTTACCAATTAGCTCTTCAACTTAAGTTGTTTCAGCTACTTTCTAGTTCCAAATTCCTACCAAATCATATTCTGCCTCAAACAGCTATTGATCTACTACATAACTAGTATAACTCCATTACTAAGCAACTTCAAAACAAAAGAATATTTCACATAAAACTAGAGCTAGAAGAATTCAATGTGTTAACTATTTCATAAAACTGCTAGGCTCCAGATGAGAGGCAACTGAAAATGTACAGGCTTGTCACTACTGCTCCATGTACCAATGCAACAGCAAGCAGCTGATAAGACACCCAGCATGTGGAGGCAGATTTATTTACATGAGGGGCACTGATTGGGATCATTCCGAGTATCACACTCTGATCTCTGGTGGTCTAGGCACAAGTAGGAGGTACAAAGGCGAGACAGAACAGCCTGGCAGTTCTTCTGATTAGCTAGCAAGTGAGGGCATCAGTTACACAGGGAGATTAATGATCATCAGGTTATAAAAGTTGGTATAATAGTACAGTCGGGCATCCTGTATGTTCGGTTATGCTCTCATGGTTATGGGAGTCAAGAAAATAATCACAAAGAAAAATAATCATGAAGCAGTTACACAGCTAGATAGTTTCAAAAGAACAAAGTTTTATAAAGAACAATTTCTCTTGTACAGTCTTTCCCTTTCACCAACACTATTTGTTGAGCAAGACTGTATTAATGTCAGCCATTAGCAATGGAAGGTCACAATGAAGGTGACCAGCTATAGAGTATATTTTTGCTAGTCTTTGCCTGCTTTCTTGGACAAACTTTACAGTTTCAAATTTCCCCATTACTAACAAAATGGAATTTTCCCCTTGAAATGTATTAATTTTCTGCCCTGCTGACTCAGTTACAATTTAACAGCATTGAAAATGTTTTTATTTGTATAGATCCAATAAAGTATAATTAAATTTTTTTAAGTTCCTGCCTCTAGTACATGGATGCCAAATAAATTTCTTCTCACTTCTGGTTCTAATTAACTACTATGACTATGTGTGAAACACTATTAAAATGATGCCCTGGCCCAAACTCAGTCAAGAAAAGAGTATTGTTGGGGCAGGGGATACTATGAGCACAGAGCAGAGCTCAGCAGGCCACAGAGCTCTTGGCCCTGCCTTGAGAAGTCTCTAAAGTCACAACCTGATTTTGTCCTTGCCCTTCTGTTCCTCATTCTCCTTTTTCTCCCTAGCTACCTTTCAGCTTCTCTAATTAGTAATTCCACCCTAGGAAGATAAGGAGAAAAGGAGAGGAGAAGGGAAAGATGGAGAAAAAAATGAGAGGGAAGGAGAAAAACAGAAAGAAGGGAGTAAGAAGAAAAGGAAAAAAAACTGACCTGAAACCTTTAATTCTTTTTTCAATTCAGTTTACTAAGGTAGGAGTTAAAAGCACCATAAAATTATATTTAAAAGCACCAATGAAAAGATGCTTCACATTATCTAAGTTGAATTATATTTCTTAACTATGTATATGTTCACAGAATACTTTTCTAACATGAAGAGACTTTATTTTAAGGTAAATTTAAGTAACAATACATCTATAGATTTTAATCACCCAACTTAATTTAACATCTCTACAACCAGGATTCAGCCTACAATCAGTACAGTTGTGATCTAATCCTATTAAAGGACTCTGCTGAAATCTGTGAGGTCAGAAGAACCTCAGTACAGAGGATGGAAGCAGAGCTCAATGTACAGCTCAGTGCATGATGACCACATGTGCAGGTGGCCCTGCACCTGACATCTAGCACCAAAGAACTCATCATCAAGTTCCTTACATTCCATAACAATATTATTTCCTCTGGTTCTTTGTAAGGTCTCTATTGAAAGGTCACAGTAACCAAACCTAGAACTAAATCTAGCCAAAGTCTTCCGTTTTTACTGATAACAATAGCTGATTGCCATGCAGACTGAGCCCCACATAACAAGCTTAAGATCAGAGCATAATTTCAAAATGCACTAAGCCCAAGCTTGACCAGAGAGCTCAGTTTTGCTTACTGGTGTATGAATTCAGAGAAACAGTGATTGGGAAAATGTGACTGATTTGAATTTTCAAGTAAGCTTTTCCTAAATATTTCTGTAACCGGGTATACATTTTTCCTACAATATATTTTACATTGTTAGAAAGTTCCCAATTTGAATGACCACAAATTAAAATTAACAGCACTTCTGAAAAAAAAAAAGGCAGAAAACTTATGACCTAGCCTACTTCATATGTACAGTACTAACATTTTAGCAGAGAACTTGGACACTCCAGATAGCCAGCCAAAAGAGACACAGGCTGCCCCAAGGGAAACTTAAAAGGCATACAACAACCCACAACCCTGTGACTGGGTGTGGAGCCTTGAACAGTTAAAGCTACCAATAGACACACAGGGTTCAGTATGCCTCCCTGGGGAGAGGGCCTGAAACTGAATGCTTACTTTTAACATCTTAGAAGAGCTTAAAATGAGGTGTCAGGGTGCACACCTGTAAGCCCAGCACTCAGAGCTGAGGCAGGAGGATCTTACCAAGACCAGCCTCAGCTACATACTGAGTTAAGGCACCAGAACCATATAGCAACACCCTGTCTTAAAAAAACAAAAACTGAAAAACAATTAAAAAGACTCCTGCCTATAAAAAAGCTGAGTTGAAGCATCTCTCATTTCCAAGTGAGAATCATAACCTTACTGCAGTCATTCTGAGCCCCCTTGCTTAGAAAAACCTCCCAGAAGCCAGCCTAACTACCATCTGGCACTCCCCTTCCTGCCACCTACATACAAGTTCAGTGGTATTCAAGAAATACGTTTTAGTAGAAGATACAACATTACATTGTTGGAAATCTTATCAGGACCTGCAAAGTTCCAGAAATTCTCCCAAATAATCAATGGCCCAAATGGAAAAGGGAAACACAAGAATTGGTTTTCCTTTAGAAAAACCAATTTTTATATTTCCCTTTTCCATTTGATATATTCCCAGTCATGAGTTCCCTTTAGCAGTCTGTAACTTCAAAACAGAGACATGGAGTTGAGTATGGTAGGTCTTCATAATACATATAGGTGTCTTTTTACAATGAGTTTTAAAAATGTGAGGGACAAGTTTCCATTAAAAATAATTAAAAGATGACAATTACCATAGTAAAAAACATCCCTCCAAAAGGAAAAAAAGAATAGAAGAAAAATGGAAACAAAGCATTAGTAAACAAGAGAAAAAAAGTTGAAGGAAGGGGAGGGAAACGGGGAAAAAAGAATAAAGATATACCACGTTCAGATACAAACTCCCTATGAAAACAGGATCACTATGTATGTTTACCAAAATTAATTTTTAAAAAACCATGTATGTTTACCAATAAAATTAATTTTTAAAAAACCACAACCCTAATATTTTTGTCTTTAGCAACAAAGGGTACCTGAAGCACAATAGGATCAATGCAAGTAAACTTTGTCTCTTCTCTGTACAGATACTCGATGGAACACTTCAGCAGGAGGATTTTCGGGTTCTTAATACAGGAATTCATCTACAACAAGATGAACAATGTGTTACAGCTGCTGAGGTCTGCATGGGACAGATTTCCTTTAAGCATGACTTTGAATGCCTATTGTTCATGATCACTACTAAGTTAAAGTAGCATGTTTTCAATAGACTCTCATTAGTACTTCTGAGTTGTTCTTCCCCTCCCCCCGAAATAATTTGTTTAGACCAAGGAGAAATTCTTTAAAAATATGGCTTTGGAGGACCAGGGAGATAGCTCAACAGACCACGCACCTGCCTGGCAAGTGCAGGGTTCAATCCCTGGTACCACAAAAAGTAATACCATGAGGCAACATTTAGGGCCAGTCAGATAGCTCAGCAGACCAAAGCGCCTGCCTGGACAGAGTGCAGCAGCCAGGATTTGATTCCAGGTATGCAGTGCCAGTCCCGCTCCCAGGGCATACTGAGACCATAATTGAGAGTGGGCAGGGTGGCTCATACCTGTAATCCCAGTGCTTGGGAGGCTGAAAACAGGAGGATCACTATGAGTCCAATCTACATAGTGAGACCCTGTAGACCCTATACTAAAAGTACATTAAAAAAAAAAAAAATTTAAATGTGGCTTTTACATCGTTAGAAATCTACTCCTCTACACCCTTGATTTTTTCCAAACTTCTAATGCTGTAGGAAAATATCATGTGGGCTTATGAACAGGCTGTTTAACAAAAGCCAGTCTATCAACTTGACAGCATACTTCTGTTCAAGAGATGGAAGGGAGTCAAGGAATGAAAGAGTTAAGATGTGCTATGTACATGTAGCAACTCCCTACAATCAATATAAATACTATGTACTGTATACCTGTACTAATAAAAAATAAATTTTAAAAAATCAGAATCATGGTAGTGTTTGGACAGTTTATGTACATACTATTATTTATAGTTAGATACCAGTTAAGTACTCATAATGTTTAAGAAAAACCACAACTTGTCTATGTGAATACTTCTTAATCTATAAACAGCACTCCCCCACTTTTCCTGTTCACAGAAAGCTATTAATAAGGACTGAATGTATAAAACCTATATTGGTGCTCTTTCAAGTACAAACCATCATTTGCTGTCAAAAAAAAAAAAATTCAATTAGGCCAGGTATGGTGTTGAACATTTGTAATCCCAGCACTTGGGAGGCTGAATCACTGTGAATACAAGGCCAGCCTAGGTCATATGAGTTCAAAGCCAATCTGAACTATACAGCGAGACCCTGTCAAAGTAACAAAACATTTTTTTTTCAAGAGAGGTAGATGAGGAAGAAAGTGATTGAAATGCCTCCTGAACATACTTACATTTTTACAAAATCATTTCAATTGGCAAGCTGAATTGAGTAACATAAACTTAAAAAGAAAATTTTAAACCATTCCAAAAGTAGACTCAAGTATGCTAAGCATGCAACTAAAATCCACAGGCAGCACAGTCTGCAACCTACAATCCAGGTATCAGACTGACCTCCTTTACAGCTCTGATAGCAGTGATGCACTGGGCTCTTTCAGCAATTGCAAATGTAAGACTTATCTCCATGAACTGCAAACGTGCTAATACATTTCTCTGTGAAAAGCAAATGTGCTAATACAGTTTTGCCCAAAAAAAGTGAATGTTTCCCCTTCACTTTTATGTTTATTTAAAACTTTTATGTTTATTTAAAACATAAAAGTGAAGAGTGAGGGAGGAAAAAGCAAGATAAAAGTACATCCTGGAGGTCACAAGGCAAGCTATCATGAGGAAAGCCACAATAGCCTGCTATGAAATGATATCAAATCCAAGCATACTTTTACTTAGCTGTGGCCACTAATAATCCTATGGAGGCACAATAGCTTAACATTATTTCCTGAACAATATATAGTATGACTACTACTAAGCAGTATTTACATTGTACTGTAATAGGCAACACAAAAATGATAAAAAGTAAGCAGGAGGATATGTACAGATTATCTGAAAACACTATACCACTTTAGACAGGGGGCTTGAGCACCCTCACATTTTAATTTACTGTGGATATTGAGTGACTATACTACTCTCCATTTAGGAAACAATGAAAACATGACTACAGTTCATCAGACTACTTGCTTAAGCTAGGACTCTTCCTCAGCTCTTACTATAACAAATCAGCATCTCCACAAGTCAGGCCAGGAGATGTCTGTTTTTACTAAGTTTTCTTGCAGACCCTGGAGCACAGCAAGATCTGAGAACACTGTTACATACAATGGTGGTACAAAATGTGAGCACAAAGAAATGACACAGGAAACATTTGGAGTCCTATGTTTCTTATTGTTTCTGTTAATTTTTTACCAAAAGGTACAGTAGTATGTACTAGCCAAGTTAGCTGTGACATTTCCACACATGCATGTGACACTGGAGCTCCTACTTTAATTTGCACTGCCATTTCCTTTGCAGCCTCCAGACACTCCCACTCTCCCAACCCGGATGAATGAGAACTTCTAAGGGGTTGCTGAGCTTAGGTAGCAACATGTTTAACTAGGTCCACAGGCAATCATGCTACCTACCCTACCTTCACAAAGAGTCAGAACCCCACCAAGCAAAGTTTTGGCCCATTACTGGATACGAAGCCCTTGCCTATCTCCTCTGGTCTAGTCTGCCATTATTTACCTCACATTTGAGGACCTCAGAGATTCCTTACTCTCCGAGGTTATTTTACTTTAACCTCCATTCTAATGCAAGAAAAAAAAGCTTCAGGACCAAAGGGAGAGAGAGTACAGGTGAGAAGGGTGACACATAAAAATGATGGTTCTCCAGGGCCAGGGAAACAGCTCAGTACAATAAGCACTTGCCTGGCAAGCGAAAGGGCCTGAGTTCAATCCCTAGTTCCACCAAAAACTGCTCAGGCCTAGAATAAGGAACAACAGCTTTGTAATGCTAAGCCTCTTAAAGACTCCAGAACCATGCCTCCTGAGATGTGGCAGGATCTGAAGAGAAATAGAAACACCAATATGCTAGCACTCTGTTGCTTTGGAAGCCTAGCCTCCTTCTTCCCTTCTGTATGATGAATTCGCACTGCGAAAATTATAATCCACTCAACATGAACTCAAGGAGACCTTCCAAAAACCTCCAAAATTTCACCTGCATGGAAGACACTTCTAGTTGCCCTTGCCGCCTACTTGCCTGTTCTTCCATGATTATGGTACCCCACATGTTAGCTGAGCTGAGGCATAATCCGATTTACTTCACTGTTGAATCAAATTACATTACCTTTTTATGTGCAATGTTCTTCGTACAAACAAAGCCATTGACAACCACCGAATCAAATTTCTTTCCACCGGGAATCTAATGGAGTAATTAAGAAAACAAAAATCAGTGATAAATCGTTAAAGTTTACTCAGGTGGATGCTCTTATTTCTTTCTTTTTTTCTTTTTTAAGGGAAAGGTCTACAGGGTGTTTAGGGTCTCACTACTAGATTAGACTTTTAATGATCCACTTGTTTACAGCCTCCCCAAGAGCTGGGACCCAGTCTCAATTGCTGTCTCAGCACATCCCGGGGGCAGAGCCAGCATGGCAGGCCCAAGGATCAAACCCCTGGGCCCTGCGCCTGCTTGCAGGCACTTTAATCCACTGAGCTATTTGGCCAGCCCTGGATGCTCTTATTTAACTGTTGTATGCCCTAATGAGGACAAAAAGTTCCAGGATATACTTATTCATTCCTTTCATCTGATCACTAATGGAATCTATGCCAGATGGTCTGTTTCCCAATCCCTATTCCCTAATGTAATGTTTGACCCTAAAATACTCAATGACTGAATGCAGTGTTCACAGCAATTAAAACCTAATACTAAGTTAAATAGGAGCACAGAACTCCACTACTATCAAATTAAAGCAATGAGCCACTAATCGGCAAGAAGAGAATTTCAAGGAACTAGTGTGTCAAGAAATGAGAAAGATGGTGCGTGCCTGTAATCCCAGCTCTTGGGAGACTGTAGACAGGTAGATCACTAAGAGTCCGATCTAGTAATGAGACCCTGAACACCCAGTAGACCCTTCACTAAAATACAAAAAAAAAAAAAAAAAAAAAAAGGAAAGGAAAGAAAAAAACCCGTATTTGTTTGGGTCCCACTTCATCTTCTATGCAACTCACTCCTTCCATACACCTTTCACTTCCTGAGTGGCTCCCTGTTACGGTTTGTGTCTACAGCCCCCCTTCAAGCCTCCTGACTATGAAGCTAGCTTCTAGAGTTTTTGATTGACTGATGGCCCAATGCTGGGACTCTAGGTATGAGTATTACATTTGCCCTGGGGTGGGCAGTTTGCATACAATAAGACGGGAAAAGGCTTGCTCTCTGCTGCTCCTCCCTTTTGCTCTTGCTGCTTTTGCTGTTTCCTGCTGCCATGAACTGTGGCCCTCTGTCAAGTGCCACTCTGCCTTGAAGCCAGCTGAGTATAGACTGAAACCTCCACATACCGTGAGCTAAGTAAACCTTTCTTTAGTTCTGAGTGTCAGATATTTTGTCTCAGCAATGAGATAAAAGTAACGACTCACATCTCCTCAGTGCACTCACTAATAACAGAGTAGATAGCATAACATTTATCACTCAGCAACCTTAACAGCAATGACTTTCTTTTTAGATTACCAATAAGAGACAAACTGCCATCAGGCCTTTCTCACACATTTCTAATATTAACAGAGCATTGGAGAGCTCACCTTTTTGATGTGAACAAACTGACGGATATCCATGTCATCATCTTGGTTCTTGACATCAGGTCGGACTGTCTGAACAACCTGGCAGACAAGTGACACAATGATGTCCCTCCAAGAGGGTGATAATGAGTCATTATGGAGCAACTGTTGAAGAAGTGCCATCATGTGATTATGATTAGCTGACCTACAAAAATGTTACAAAAAAGTTTAGTTAATATTTCTAGACATCATTTCTGAAAAGACAATAAGCAATCTACAAAGAAATAAGTATCTCAATTTATGACTCACAAATGAGATCTCATTTTTCATATATGTGCACCTAATGATTTTTGCATGTACAGTAAATGAAATCTGTACAGCAAATGAAAACAGTCAATTAAGATGTCTCCATTAATTTGCTGAAATGAAATTTTGAGATATACAATGTGGATGAACAGTTTGGGACTCTTCTTTATAACACATTTCATCAGAAATAATAATATGCTTTATATCCTAATTGAGTTCATATTTTATTTTGTTTATTGTATTTTATAAAGGGAACTATATGTACTTGCCTAAGTCATTGAAGGCTTTAAAAACAGAAAATTAAAATTTAAAAACTCAGTGTCTTACAGCAACCTCTCCATGGCTTGTTTCTCTCCATTCTCCTCCCTCAGGAGCTCCAGGTTGTTATGATGCCAGCCCAGAGGCGTGAAAGGCAGCTCTTTGGATTTTTCCTCTACTCGACGATTAAACAAGGACTCTAAGTATAAAATAAGTTATTACTTCATTGTCATACTGTAAACTATCTAGTCATACAATTGCAATTACCAATTTCTCAAGTTGGCCAATATAAATTATTGGTGTAAAATGGCAAAGACACATACAAAAGATACATAAAGTATATAATAATGCATAAATACATATGTACATATACAAATGTATTAAAAATTCCGAAGCAGAGGCTAAGGTGTTGAGCATATTACCAACCTATGTGGGGACCTGGTTTGACCCCACATTCCCAGCACTGCAAAAAGTAAAAAACAAAGCAGCAACTGGTAAGAGCCAAAAAGAAGTGAAAAAAAAAAAGCAAATTTACACAAAGAGTAGGACTCAAACAAAAAATACACAAAGGGCTTCCAAAAGGCAATGAAGGCTGGGCATGGTGGCACATGCCTGTAATCCCAGCACTCGGGAGGCTGAGGCAGGAGGATTGTTATGAGTTCGAGACCAGCCTGAGCTACAAAGTGAGCTTAAGGCCAGCCTGAACTGCATAGTGAGACCCTGTCTCAAAAAGACCAAAAAAAAAAAAAAAAAAAAAAAAAAGGCAA
Source organism: Ctenomys sociabilis (assembly GCA_004027165.1). NCBI lineage: Eukaryota > Metazoa > Chordata > Mammalia > Rodentia > Ctenomyidae > Ctenomys > Ctenomys sociabilis. The sequence goes on from PVKA01010335.1 coordinate 20,346, forward strand.
TGAAATGTTTTTATGCACTGTCCTTTAACACATTTTATAATATTAAAAGAGGAAAGAGTTTATTTTCCCATGAAATCACAAATGGAAAATGTATTAAACTGAAATCTAAGTGCCCACAGAATTAATACACAACAGTGGGGGCACTGAACTGTCTAATACAGCAGTTCTGCTTAGATGGCTCATGTCTGATCAGGTGGCACAGTGTGTAAAGTCTATCCTGATAGTTCAGGTTTATTCATTACGCAAGAAAGTATAAACAATGTCTTTAAAAATGAAATAGAAATTGTATATGAAAGCTTTCACCCAAGCATGGTGGTATACACCTATAATTCCAGCACTGGGGTGGCTAAGGCAGTTAAGACTGCCATGAGTTTGAGGACAACCTGGAAAATGCAGTGAAATCCTGTCTCAAAATAATTAATTAATTAAAATCAAACAACTATTTTTCAGTCAGAAACTTCTCTCAAGTCCAAATTTATATTCTTGTCTTTTAACATTTTCAATAATTATACACATTATAGCTGTGTTCCTATGATACTAAACAATCAAATACATTTTTAGCATCTACTCTGTCAAAGACTGTGCTAGGACCTAACAGTACCCTCATGAACAAGAGACAACATCCCCTGTACAATTGTTGAAAAAATTACCTTTGATGAAGGCATCACTTATTGAGAGTTGCTGTCCTCCAGTGTCAGAAATTAAATACTCTGCATACCCAGAGAGAACAGAGAAGAGGAAGACAACGAAAGACGTATGACTACAACAGGCCAGCATAATGATACCAAGAACACACCCACACACGTGTTATTGACCCAATCTCAGCAAAGCTTTGAACTAAAATGCCTCTTCATACTTATTCTACACTCTTCACATTAAACGTAATAGGTCTGAATTTGTATCTCAACAAAACCATGAAACAATTCACCTTACTTCAAATGTCAAGCGTTTACCAAATGAAAATGTCCAGTTACCAAAACTGAACCAGTTCATGAAAACTGAAGTTCTTGGTAATTTGAATGACAGGACTAAAATATTATATAAACTTTTACGTATAACTGATTTAACAAATAATGAATTTGTCTATATAAAGGTAGTTCATGGAGAAACCACGTGATAAAATGTTTCAAACTTAAGAATGCAAGCTATAAAACAAGTTTATATGAACTTTAATGTTCATAAAACATTAGCAGAGAATAAGATATAGCATTAGAACTATTTTTTTATTACTGAGGTTTTGTTTTTTCTTATTATTTGGTTTTTGTTTTTCAAAAGTTCTAATTTCTTCCAAATTTTTGTGGGCAGGTAAATGCTAAACATGCCCTGAATTCTTTAAAGTGTTAAGTATTTTCCCTACAAGTAAAATCTACTCTTCATTTCCCCTTGAATATTCCTCTAGCTAGGTGACTAAGCATAGAACAAATGAGGTTCTAATACGCAAATTAAGCCACAATGCATTTTAACTCCATTAAAGTAAAAATTCTCCACAAAATTTTTTCCAAGTTCATTTATAATCAAATGGATTTCAAAAGTAAATACATTTGTAAGACAATGTACTCAATTCTCCAACCAGAAAACAGAAAAATATTTTATTCAGAATATATAAATGCACAAGTGACTGCCTGGCAAACCAAGGTCCAGAGTTTGATTTCAAGTACCAAATATATAAGAGAGAATATACAAATGCAACATACAATTAAAGCAAGTATAGAGATTAGATACTATATTTTATTTCTATATTTTCATTGCAGAAATGATAGCCCTAAATTCTGTTACTTTAACTAACTTATTGTTCTTCCCAAGCCTTACTTTTCACATGGAAGACTAAATGAGTCCAGAAATGATACTTTTCCCCAATGTTATGATAAATACTCTAACATGCAATGCTATGGATTCCTAGATTCCACAACTTAAGGATTTGCCACATCTTTTTTCCCCATTAAAGTTAGACACACTACAATACTTTACCACTAAGACTTCAACATGCATCTCTTAGTATTTTAGTAGAATATTCATTGAAATTAATCCAATGGTCTTCAACAGATCTTTGATAATTTTTTCCTCAAATTTAGAGCTAACAAGGTTCATCCACAGCACTTTGTTGTGCCTCTTCACTCTCTTTTAATCTACAACAAACTTCCCATACATTATGTTCCTTTTCTATATAAAAAAAATAACTAAGTATTCTCTTATCTCTTCACTATCTTAGCCTTACTTTCCTCTTCATATTCTTTGCTGCTAAGATTAAGCTTAACAGAGAAGAAAGCTTCCTTCAGTTATCAATATTATATCAACCTCCCTAAATAACTTGCCAAATCCTTCTTTCTTTCTATAGCAACCTGAATCTGTCCTCAGATATCCTTGGCATTTTCTTCAACCTTCTATGCAATCTGGACTTCTGCTATGCTGTCATTTTTCTTGAAAGTGCTGGCCCCTCTTTCAGACTTATCAGCACATGAAGACTGCCACTCACAAGTTGTGTAGATGATCTTTTTTAAAGATTTGAGTTCAGAAAGATTCCAGAGAAGTTATGACAGGTTTTAACTGTAGGTGCTTCCCTTTTTGCTTTCCCTGTAAATGTCATAAAAATGTCATGAATGGAACTTCTTGTTCTTTCCTCATATCAGTCAGAAGTTAGGTTTCCTCAAGTAAATGTGTGACCATGCTCAGCGGCCTGTCCCTCAGCATTACCAGTACGACAATGACAGAGCAGTTTCTAGATTTTTAAAATTTCCTTTATGTCCCAAGAGGAAAATCATCAGCAAGGTACATGCGCATTTTACACATTGCTTTCAACAAAATCGAACTGCCATCGAGTGTAAACAGTGCACAGCCATCCTGTTATGACACACACCGCCCTGTATGCGCATGTGTACAGTTAAGAGCATCCTAATACTTTCCATGTAACCACAGCCCACAGTAAAGTATCACATGAGTGCCACATCAGCTTCACTGTCCTTTCACGCTTGCCCAGATGTTCTCCACTATTTTTCCAACTCCTGTTTTAACAATTCTCATTAAAATGTCTATCTTTTCTATGTTTACTGCTAACCACATCTCCTTTCCCATCCTCTCTCTCTAAACTCCTTATTTCTAGGTGAGACACACCCTTTCATTATTCTAACTCAATGACATTTTATGACATGCTGATAACTTATACTAACAATACAAGAAATTTGCAGTAAAAATGTTTTCTCAAATTATTTTAATATAGGTGTTTAAGTTCAAAATCTTGTTTCTGTTAACTTTAGGCTAAAATAGCAGCAAAGAATTAGATAAGCATTTCTGCTCTAAGCTAAGAGATAATTTATAAAATGTTTCAAATTCAAACTGTAGGTAAAATCATAGAATAATATGCTTCATCTGTAAAACAATTTTTCAATTATTATGTCACAAGGACTGGGGATGTAGCTGGGTGGCACAACATCTGCCTGGCAAGTGCAAGGTCCTGAGTTCAATTCCTGGCACCAAAAAAAGAAAAATTATTGTGACACAAAATAGACTCCTTATTTACTCATTCAATTTGCTTTTTATGTAATGCCACATCATGGGCATAATTTAGTTTCTAAAACATACAATAATGTAAACCTCATCATCCATTTTTTACAAAGATACTTCGTTCTTTACATGCCACTATCTTAGATTTTAAAAATGGTCTACCTTATTTTTCATTGTTTACCAAATGACTTAAATAAGGCTTTAGTCAGCAAACTAAAGCATCAAATAAAATAGCTAACTATAATTCATTTTATATTAATTAGATAAGAAATTTTAAAGTAAATATACTATATCTGTAATGGGCTTTTTAAATACTGGTAAAAGATCTACAAATGTGTGATTTCCCCCAATCTAGTTCAAGCAAGGCTTAGAGACACACTGTGTTACTGCAAAACAGCACAGGCAAACAGGCTTTAAAATGTTAAATGAAGAAAGAGAAAAAACTAGAGCAGAACATCCATGTTATAAATGCAAAGAAATGCCACCTTGGAAGTTGCACATTATGGGAAGAGTAGTCAGATGTAGCTCCTTTTAATGACTGCAAGCTTTAAACTGGACATGGTGGTACTGAGGGAGAAAACAAAAAATACAAGGAACCAACTGATTAAAATATGGGGAACAGGTGCAGGGAAAACAAGAAAGGGCAGATCAAAACCTATACCAATTCCCTTCAGCCACATGGGACAGAGGAAGCCAAAAGGTCAGGCTGGCATAAGGTCCTATGCCCAGATCTTTAGCTTGTCTGGATTCCAGATAGTGACTACCTCGTACCTTTTTGGTCAGCAGGGTGAGGGGGCACATGTGGGTACTTGGAGGGCTTCTTGATATGGAAGTTCACGTTGTCCAGCTCCACGTTCAGGCTGATAGAAGCGGCTGAGTCACTGTCCACTGTGGACTGGAAACTGCTGACTGAGGTGCGCTTGCTAGGACTGGCAGAATCTTTTAATGTTGGGGAGGGGAAAGAAATACAGGGAGAGGAAGGGAGTAAAAATGGGTTTTATCAGGGTACTGGAGGAAAGGAGAAAAACTTTTTTTTAATATACAAGCCCAATGTGCAATACCAAAATGGATACAGTATTTTCATGTACTTCTGTATAAACATATAAATTTTGAACAAGTTAAATATAAAATCAATTTGAAAAGTATATTGGAGGTTCTGCAAAGAGAAAAGTCTGTATCATAGTGAAGAGGTGAGAAAGTTGCTGCAATATTATTAGCTCAGAGTTATTTTTAAGCTGCTGCAAACTATACACTACAGTAACATCTGGAAATGTCAGTTGCCTACCAAGTTGCTTTCATAAGAAAATACTGTATCTAAAACAAGGATTGCTACCAGATGTTCACATATAGTAGGCGACGTAAATTTATGAGTCATTTGAATAAACAAGATATTCATTTTATCCTATGTACATACCCACAAAATCTAAAATGTTAGAAAATCAAACTCACTAGCCAGATTATCATCACCTTCTTCAGCTATCTGTTCTGTGTCACTATCATCAAACTTAATGTCTTTAAACCAGGATGGCTCCGAGTGCCCTTCTACAGAGTTCACTGAATCACTGTCTGGAGAAGGCGTCTCAGAAAGTTCTGTACTCTGAGAGAAAAGATCAAGAAAAATACAAGCAATTAATCTCAACAGCAACAACATCGAGGTTATCATACCACACATAAATTGTGGCCCAATATTTCTAACAACAGTAAACTTACAACCAAAGTAAAGTTATATAAAAACCAAACTACACAAGAGCATCAAACTTACAATTCCACTTTAACATTATAATTTTCATTAACTAGAAGGTTTAAGGTAGCATATTAAGGATAAAATATTTTCTTTGATATAGATTTTATAGCGTTCCATTTCACCCTTTAGTCCTAAGTGTGAAGATGGTTTTTAATTTAGCATAACCTGGGCAATTCTAGGACAAACCTTGGGAAATAATTGTATGATAACATTACCTCGAACAAATCTCTGAAGTTCTTTGTCTACTACTGAGTTTCTAATTTTAGTTCACAAAAGTATTCTACATATATTATTCTTAAATATATATTTATAGTCACACCAAGAGAAAAAGAAGTACAACTTTTTTAAAGTCCAGTCTTCAAGCAATTTCCATTCCTCTAAAAATCAAAATAGACACTTATTTTTCTTTTTAGATATTTATTTCTATAAACAGGACTAAAGTTAAAAATCTATTTTGGTAAGTAATATGAAACTGTTTCAATCATCCTGTCATGTATATGTCATTCTTTCTTAACTCTAAAAGCACAGATAGGGTCAGCCAAATAGCTCAGCGGATTACAGCGCCTGCAAGCAGGAGCAGGGATCAAGGGTTAGATCCCCAAGCCTGTGGTACCGGCCCCACCCCCAGGTCACACTGAGACAGCAAGTTAGACTGGGTGTGGAGACAACAGCCTGTAATCCCAGCTTTTGGGAGACTGTAAACAGGCAGATCACTATGAGTCCGATCTAGAAATGAGACCCTGAATACCTTGTAGACCTTTCCCTAAAATACATACATACATAAATGCACAGATAGATAAAAGTAAAGCTAAAAACCATTGAAATTAAATGACAAGATATCATTATACCGTAACTCCAAAGTTAAGAAAAGGTACACCAAAGGAATAAAATGAAAAATGTTACTGTTATTTACTAAATCAAAAATATTTTTTAAAAAGGAAAGAGGAAAGAAAAACAAGAGGAGGAAGAGGAGAAAAAGCAAAACAGACAGCAGTTGGGCTAGGCAGTCATAGAGCACTTGCTTAGTATGCACCAGGCCCTCAGTTCCTTCCCCAACACTGAAATAAAACTTTTTGCTTTCCTCAACCAGCAGGGAAATCATCTTACAAAAGCTATCTTTAAGCAACTCCCCAGTGGTGAAGGACAATTTAAAACCAGCTTGCTATGTTCTAAGCAGCAGTAAACACTGCACGCTACCTGCAATGGTCTGTACAGTGCATACTCATCCCTGAAGAGCTGATCGTGGTGACTCACACAGTCCAGCCAGCGCCCATCCACCATGGCCTGTCCAATCGCTATAGCTTGTGCCCTGAATAAGGCCAATTAAAAGTCAGAATAATTTTACAGGTACAAGATAATTTTTCTTCAGTGATGATCAGAGTTGTAATTTCAAATGGTTCTTGGATAAATAAGGGATACAATAAGACAGACCTGAAGCAAATTATAAAATTATTCTAGGTACCATAGTAGAGGAAGAAAACCTGCTGGTAATATGTTCTAACAAAACCTAATCTTAATTGTACAAAGAATTTATTTATTAATTACTCAATATATGCACACCATTTTTCTGAGATGGGGGTCTATATAGTTCAGGCTGGTCTTGAACTCACGTGATTCTCCTGCCTCAACCTCCTGAGCACTGGGATTATAGGCATGAACAAGCACACCCAGGTACACTGTTCTCATAACAGAAGAGTGAAAATAATGCTGAAAACATCATGGTTCCTTTACTCAAAGAGCTTTTAGTCTTGATGAGAAGATAATGCCAAATAAAATAATAAGTATAGAGCTAGCCAAATAGCTCAGCGGATTAAAGCACCTACAAGGAGGCACAGGGACCAGAGGCTCAATCCAGCCCCACCCCCAGGGCACGCTGAGACAGCAACTGAGCCTGAGCATGGTAGCGCGTGCCTATAATCCCAGCTCTTGAGTGAGGCTGTAAATGGGCGGATCACTGGGAGTCTGATCCAGTACTGAGATCCTGAACACCCTGTAGATCTTTCCCTAAAAAATTCAAAAATAATAATATATATAACATAGTATATGTGGATTGTCACAATTTGTAAAGAACTTAGCCAATATTTTTTTCATCTCCACAACTTATTCACAGGACCAAAATATTTCCCCCACATAAGCAGTGAGGTTCATCTCAGAACTATGGATAATTTGACAAATTCCAAAAAACTAAAATGAAATATAACCAAAATTGGAACCCCAAGCTTCCCTTTCTATCTTACTTGCTTGGCTGTTTGTTACATCCTATGAAAGAAAAAGCAGCTCATCTGAACAAGTGGTAAAGATTGGAGATATATTACCTTGAAAGGCAACCACCTTCCCTGCTATTCTTTGTATGTGTTGAGAATGGCCCCTTCTCAACACAGGTTGCAATGTCAGTGTAGTGACTAGAAAATAATAGCAGGAGAACCATTTGACCTTACACTTGAACTACATTTCTCAATCCTAATTTAGTAGAGAGTTGTATGTTTTGAGAATCACTTCTGTTTTAGGTAAAATGTAATGCTTATTACGATCCTTACAAGTTACTCTCTACTAGTTAAAACTCAGAAGGAGGACTGATAATTAGTTCCCCAAACTATCAAATACACTAACTAAAAAAAAGGCAGCCTAGGACACAAAGAAATGTATTACCTTACATCTTCAAATACATGTCCTATTTAAAAATTAATTTAAAAATTAATAAATAATGCCAAAACTTCCTCTTAGGCTCACAATACCTTGTAGCAATGTGCCCATTGCGAATTAGCCAGTTGACTAATTCCTTTCCCACAATGCAGTTGGGATGGGTTCTCAGCCAGTATCGGTGATCCTGAAACTCCATCCCACTACTATGATGGCAGATTTTTTTCCATAGGTCTTTTAACTGAACACTGTCCTATAATCACATTAGAAAGCAAGTAATTACTCCCAAGAAAAATGCAATACACCTTTTCATATGCTTTCCTATGATTATTAGATTCATAAAATACACACACACACACACACACACACATATGGATTTTTTTAGGGTTTTTTTGTTTTATTGAAGTACAAACATCAATGAGACAGTTTTAAGATACCTTGACAAGATGGATTTGATCAATTAATACATTGCTGTTTTCATAATGTTTTGGTATCATAGAAGGTGCATACATGATATTATACTTACAGACATTATTATACCATATGCCTCTTATCAGTAAATTAAGAGAGTGTAGCTGTTTGCATATCTTATTTTTTATACTTGAATTACATCAGATTCAATAATTAATACTTTCTACCTTGTTATTTTCCTAGTGGTTGTCCACAGTACTAGAACATATATATATATATATATATATGTATATATATATACATACATATATATTTGGTGGTACTGGGGATTGAATTCGGGACCCTGTGCTTGCACTTATTCTAATGAGTTATCTCCCCAGCCCCATAAAAGAAATATTGATTGGGATTTCTTATAGCAGCTAACTTAAGACTAATATGAAACACATATGAAAACAGGATGAACTTAACTCATCTAATTCCAAACATAACTTGTGTGTTGAAAATTTTCCCAGGTACTATCTTTTTCAGTCAATGACATACCATAAATCTCCTACTTAAGTACAAAGTATATTCTTTAGAAATGGGACAAATAATGTGAGACAATAGCCAATTACACAACTCTAACTGTTCCTAGCAGCTTTCACTGTACCAAATTCTAATCACTCTCACCTTGTATACTAAACTGTCAGAATTTTTCTGAGGAAAAGTCTTAAAACCTTTCAACACTGCTCAGTAAGTACAAATTTAAACTTATGAAGAACAAAGAGAAAATAGCTGTATATGTATCCTATTTTGTATATACAGATGTACTTATATTTTTTTTCACTACAGAATGGACCTTCATTTATATCCCTTTTGTTTAGTTTAGCCAGAAATAGGTGTTCCACTGCCATTCACATATTGTAGGTGCATGAATTCAGCAAAATAATCCAATAGAATTAAAAAGTCCATAATAGTAGTGGGTCATCCACGGAACTGGCAATGTCAGAAGTTGTTGACTTGAGTCTTTCACAGTTCAGTGTATTAATATGGCTTTACTTTTTATACCTTGTGTTTATACTTTTCTGCTGGATGGTTAAGACCAAGATATATACAAAATAAATGTAATTTCTGTGCCTGATAAGGTCAGTCAAGAAGAAAGATTTATACTAATAGTATTTAGACAAGATATCATGTCTGCATCTTGTATTCTGAATAACCACTACGAAGACAACAATATGCAGTGTATTAATTATTGTAACTGTCCTAATCTGTTTTAAAACTGTCTCATTGCTATTTCTCAATAAATAAATAAACTTACGAATAAGGAATGAATTCATTACCTTAAATAGAGTAGTCCCAAATAATTTCCCATTCTCACTGCCCACAGCTCCAATTTTAACTCTCTCCCAATTAATAATCACACTCTAACCAAAAGAAATGCCACATTCATTCTTACTTCTACCTTTCCTCTCACTTTTTAATAAGATTCACTTTCCTTACTGCCTATCCAAAATTATTCCATCCCCTGAAGCCAAATCCAAGTCACCTGGTTTTCCACTGATCTGATTTCTAACTTTTAAATTGTGTGAGGATAGAAACTATATACTCTTAAGACTGAACAGAGCATGTTATATATAAGTAATGAAAAAATTAATTATCTTATTTAAAAACTGATTATCTTAAATACCTGAAAAGCTTTCCATTTGTATGAGAAATATGTTTCAAAGTTTAAATAATAGCAGGCTGGGTCCAAACTAAAAAATTCTGATATTACCCAGGCAATTGAATTTTGATGTTGCCAGATGTAAGAGGCAAAGAAAACATTAATGCAATGACTACAAAAGAATGCTTGACCAATTTCTCAGATGACTACAGTAAAAAGTAAGCTAGTTATTTTCCAGCCAGTCTCATTCTGTAGTTTAGACTGGCCTTGAACTCACTGTGTAGCGTAGGCTGGCCTTAAACCTGTAGCAATTCTCCTGCCTCAGCCTCTCCCAAGTATGGTGATTACAGTCATGAGCCACCACCCCCAGTTTCTCTGCTAAACTGATATGCTATTTCATTTGTTTCTTTTTAAAAAAAAAAATCAGTGAAATCAACATTTTTTTATGCTCAAAGCTACCAACAGGTCAAAGACACTGGACTGGTACCAGAAGAATTTTGCGTTCATCCTCAGTGGTCTCTGTCCTGACATACATCCGGTTAGCCTGGGGACTGACAGATGTCTCATATGAAGGTACCATAGGAGAACCAGAACGATCCAGTGACAGGTTGGTAATGCTGGCTGATCTACAAATGAAAATAAACAATAAAATCAAGATCATAAACTTCCTTTTTTTTTTTGGTAGAACCGGGGATTGAACTTAGGCCCTTGTGCTTACCAGGCAAGCATTTATTCTACTGAGCTCTATCTCCCCAGCCCCTTAAACTTCTCTTCCAATGAAGACCTTAATTCTTTCAGCCTGTTTCTCTAACATTCTAAACAATCCTGCAAGAATTCTAAGATAGCAGCAATAAAAATAAACTAATTTTGCTGTCAAAAGCTCTGATACAGTCCAGGCATGGTGGTGTACAACTGTAAGCCCAGTGCTGGGAGGCTGAAAACAGAAGGATCACTATGAGTCCAAGCTGTATAGTGAGACCCTGTACCAAATACATAAATAAAAACAAAAAGCTCTGATAAATATACTAATGGCAAGAATGCTGATTAAAATTATATTTTGAGCACTGAGGAGTATGAGGATGGCCATGAGTATGAGGCTAGCCTGGACTACATATGTGAGCTCAAGGCCAGCATACACTACACAGCAAGATCCTATCTCAAAAAACAAAACAGAAATAAACAAAAACTTATAGAGAGAGAAATAGCATTCACTATCTAAATTATATTTATTCTAAAGATGAATCTTAGCACTAATTCAAAACACATGGTGATACACTATAAATTATCTGTGCAATGATACATTCATGACAATAGATTCATCTTATCTTTTACAAAACTGTCTTTACTCCCACTTTGGATATATTTCCCTGCTTTTATAAACTCTCAACTCCACTTGTTCTCCATTCTAGCATGAAGCCCAAATAATCTATTATTACCAATAGTATTGTTTCCTTATCTTACTTAGCATATCAGCAATACAGCTTGTCCCTCCTTCAAAACTCTTCACTTGGCTGGCAAGACAAATATCCTTTATTTCAGTCTCTATTTCTGGCTCCTCTACACTTGGCCAATTTCTGTACTTGCTCAAATTTCCTCTTTTCACATTCTCTTGATCATTTCCATCCAGATTTACAGTCTTAAATATTATTCACATAATGTCAACATGCAAGTCTGTATCTCCAGCCTGTACCTTTCCTCTAAATTGTGAACTCATCTATGTACCTATTTAACTTCTCTTAGATATCTAATAGGTATCTCAAGTTCAATGCACCTGAAACCAGGTCCAGGGAGATGGCTCAGTAGAATAAGCGCTTCCCTGGCAAGCACAAGGGTTTGAGTTCAATCCCCTGTTCCACAAAAAAAAAAAAAAAAAAAAAAAAAAAATGCATCTGAAACCAAACTGTTACATCCCATCTTCCCCATATTAATACACTGATGCCTCAGTTCGTATACTTGATTCTTTCCATGACTGTGGTCACAAACCAAGCTGGACAAGATTTGAATCCAATTCAGTGGTTGAGTTCAATACTGATCTTATGGAGAAATTTGAGTCAACTTTCATCCAGTTCAACTTGAGATAACTGTGGAGAGAACTGAGTTTGGGAACTGAGGTACTACTGTACATTACAATTATATTCTTTCAATTGCTTAAGCCACAACCTGAATCATCTTAGATGCTTTTTCTGTAGTAGCCTACATGCAAATGATCAGCAAATTCTGTTATCTCTATGATCAAAATACAAGGTGTGATTGAAAAATATGGTACAGGGGCTGGAGAGATGGCTCAGTAGAGCAAGCACTTCCCTACAAGGGCCTAAGTTCAATCCTTTTTTTCCACAAAAAAAAAGAAAAAGAAAGAAAGAAAAAAAAATATATGGTGCATTATATATTTAATTTGTAACAGTAAAATTCCTCTGAAAATATAAACACTGACTTCAAGCACACTTATCATTCCTGCCACTTTCTAAAGAACTTCCAGAACTTCTCTTTCGTGTCTTTCTGTGAGCTGTAATAACTGCCTCAATGTCCTGAATCCATTCAAAATGCTTACCTTTCATGATCAGTTTTGACTTTCAGCAAGAGTTAGAAGTCACACAGTGTTATATCCAGTGAACACAGTGGATGAGGATACACTGTGATATTTTTGCAAGCCTGCCTTGTCACTAAATGGCACTCAGCGGCATTTACCATTGCTTTTTTTTTTAGCAGCCTTTTTTTTAAAAGAAGGTGTTACTTTCCAAACATAATTCATATCATGGCTTCCTCCCCAACTCCACATCAAAATCCTCCAATAAGGGAAAACTTTCATAGAGTGTCCACTAGTAAGTGTATAAGGAATGGAAGACACCTTTTGGCTAGGTGTGGTGGCACACACCTGTAATCCAGGCACTCAGAAGGCTGAGGCAGAGGATCACTGTGAGTTCAAGGCCAGTCCAGGCTACATAGTAAGTACAAGGCCAGCATGAACTACATGAGACCCTGTTTCAAAAATAAATAAATAGTCACCATTCTGGATCCATCATAGTCATGATACTAGTATTTGATTTGAGCAGAATCATAAAATGGATGGTGGAAACACTATTAAATGAGAGACTGGTAAGGAAGATGATATTTACATAGTTTCAGAGCATCTCCCCCATGTTTCAAGTATCATAAAGGAAAATACAGTAACTTTACTTTCCAAGGGAGAAACTCAAGACTTAACCTTAGCCAAGAGATTAAGTCAAATGACCTATCCTCCTCACAAGCACTAATGTCATGAAAAGTCAGTTAGCATGATGATGTCCAAGAGGCATGACAATCAATTGTAATTTTATACTGGCCTGGATCACAGACTAGGGGGAAATTAGTGCATAGGCTATTAATAGGACAACTAACCAAAATAGAATACAATCTATTTAGATGATTAAAATTTGTCACAGGCTGGGGACATAACTCAGTGGCATAGTGCCTGGCTGGAAAGTTCAAGGTCCTTAGTTCAATTCCAGGTACAAAAATAAAAGAAATTCTACAAAATTTACTACCATTACAACTCCTTGAATTTATACTTCAGTGATATAAGGAAACTTGACTATGCTGAGAAAGTACTGAAAGGTTAAAAAGAGTATTTCCTATTTCTGATCTGACAGGTGAGAATCTTAAAAGTCTTCACTCTTCCTAATCACAATTAAAAAGCTAAACAAACTGAAAAGTCAATAACTTTTCTTAGGGCTATTAGACAAATACTTACAGAACAAACTATGAACCCAATCATTAGAGACACAGACTGGGGGATACAGAAACACAATTTACTGGAGCAGATACACACAAATAGAAATACCCCTGGAGAACTGTACTGGGGTATAAAAACCTAACGTATAATTGAGAAATTCCTAGAGACTCAATGTAAACAAGTGTGAAAGATTTAAAACTCTTAAGAGGACAAAGTATACAAGGGGCACTGACACTCATGAATTTGACTCTGAGGAGCTCTAGCAGGTCCTCACAATGAACTTCCTCTACAGCTTTCCTGTAGGAACATTAAAAAATAGAGAGAAATATGCCAGAGTTCTGTTCTCAACAAGTCCTGCTCTAAGAAAGAAACTATTCTGCCAGGCCCTAACCAGGTAAAATTCCAAAGACTAACACTCTTGGATTCGGGAATATCAAACTCTAGTCCCTCTTAATTTTCCATGTGGCAGAAGAGAATTTCCCAACTCCAGCTTCCTCTATGCATCTTGTCCTACCTAAGGGGGAGAAAAAAACCTGAAGTACCTATGAAGTTTACTGTGCAAGAACTAATTGGGACTAAAACACATTTCCTGTCACCCCGCATATTATTATATATCTGAGGGGCTGCAGGAATTTTTTAAATTGTGATCAATATGCTAAATGTGTTACAGAAAGACACATAAAACATGAGGCAAAACTGGAGCATTCATCAGAGACAGACATAGGAAATGGAAAACCCAAGGACAAACTAGAATCTAACAACATCAGTGCACTGCATATAATACAAATCACTTCATCTAAAAAGCATAATTAAGCTTCGCACATGCCCATAATCCCAGCATTTGTGAGGCTGAAGCAGGACTGCAAGTTCAAGACCAGCTTGGGCTGGCTACAAAGAAAGCTCAAAACCAGCCCGAACTGTACAGTGGCATTATGTCTCAAAAAGACAAAAAAAAATTTAAAAAGAATTACACATTATTCTCAATTTCACGTGGAACACTAACCAATACAGACCACACAGTGGGCTGTATTAGTCCATTTGTTGCTGCTCTTCATATATAACAGCAACAAACAGGTAGAATTTTAAATATAAAATATAACAGCTGCATTAGGACCTCCAAAAAATCAAATGCTTAGTTATAAATTTAACAAGATTTGTTTTGGAGGAGAATTTTTGTTTTGACTTTTGATTTTTTAAGACAGGTTTTCACTGTGTGCTTCAGGCTGGCCTTGAACTCACTATGTAGTCCATGTTGGCTTCAAACTCATGGCGATACTCTTGCCTCACACAGCTTTCTCATTGCTGGGATTACAGGAGTGTATGACCATGCCCAGCTCAAATTTAACAAATCTACATAAGGTAAACATAAGAAAAACATACAAAACCTTACTGCAAAAAATCAAAAATGGATACTCCATGCTCATGAACAGGAAGACTCAACATTGTCAAATGTCACATCTTCCAAATTCCTATAATTTTCAGATACTGACTAAAAGAATCTAAAGATTATAATGAAACATAAGAAAAAATATAAATGGAGCCATGTTGAGGGGGGAAAAAAAGGCAGAAAGACTAATACAACTTGACTTTAAGACTTATTATAAAGCCAGACTACATATCTATCAAGTCAATATAGTGTTCACTAAGACTTGAACTCAAGACCTCATACTTCCCAGGCAGGTGCTATGCTGCTGAGCTATATCCCCTGCCCAAACAATATGGTTTTCATAAAAAGAGTGAACAAGTCAGTAAGACAGAAGAAAGCCCACAAGTAGACCCAGATAGAGTGAGCTGATCTTTGGCAAGATAGCACAGGAAATACAATACAGTGAAAGATATTCTCTTCAGTAAATGACTGCTAGACTAGATGGACATCAACAAAACAAAACTCTAGACAAAAGGCCTAAAATCCTTTACAAAAATTAACCCAAAATGAATCAAAGACTTAAGTGCAAAATGCAGAAATATAATACTACCAAAACATGAGCAAAAACTTAGATGACTGGTGTTTTTGTTTTGTTTAGCTTTGCTTTTGCAGTACTGGTGATTGAACTCAGGACCTTGAGCTTGCCAGGCAAGTGCTTATTCTACTGAGCTATCTCCTCAGCCGTAGATGACCCTTGACATGGTATTTTTTGAGATGACATCAAGACTCAGTCCATGAAAGAAACAAGTGATAATCTAAACTTCAGTAAAATTAAATACTTCTGGGCCAAATACGGTGCCACACATGTGTAATCCCAGCACTGGGAGGCTGAGGCAGGACTGCTGTGAGTTCAAGGCAACCTGAACTACGTAGCAAAAACCCTGTCTCAAAAAACCAAAAAAAAAAAAAAAAAGAAAAGAAAAATACTTCTGCCTTGAAAAGGACAATGTCAAGAGAATGAAAAGACAAACCGTACAACAGAAGAAAATATTTATAAAAAAACATATCAAACAAAAAGCTCTTATCTAAAAAATTTTTTAAATTGAAATGAATATGATTACACAATGGACAAAGGACTTTATCAGATACCTTACCAAAGATAGTACACAGGGCTGGCCAAATAGCTAAGCGGGTTAGGGGCTGGGGATTTGATCCCCAGGCCTGCCCTGCCAGCCCCGCCCCCCAAGAAGCACTGAGACAGCAATTGAGACTGGGCATGCTGGTGCATGCCTGTAATCCCAGCATTTGGGAGGCTGTAAACAGGCAGATCATTACCAATCCAATCTAGTAGTGAGACCCAGAATACCTATAGACCCTTCCCTAAAATACAGAAAAAAAAAGACAGCATACAGATGCTGGAACTTTTCCCAAAGGCTCATGTCTTCCCAACACTGTTGATGGTACTACAGGGAGGTGGCAAGAACTTTACGATGAAAAACTTAGCTGGAGGTGACATGCCTTTAAACAGTATATTTTGTCCTTGGTCTCATCACAGTTCCAAAGACAATGAAACCCACCAACTTTTGACTGAAACTTCTAAAAAGGTGAACCAAAATAAATCTCTTCTGTTTGAATTCTTTATATCAGGTATTTTATCACAGTGATAGAAAGGTAACTCATTAAGTAAGTACATGAAAAATACTCTATTTCATGTATAGTAAGAAAATAGCAAATTAAAGCAATGATGAAACACCATTACACACCTGCTACAATGAACAAAATCCAAAACACTGGTAGCACCAATTCTCAAAAAGACACAGAGCAAGGCAAATCTCTCATTCATGCTGGTATAAATACAAAATGACAGGGCTGGCAAGATAGTTCAGTAAACTAAGTGTCTGCTTAGGCAAGTGCAGAGAATGGGGCTCAATCCCCAGCACTACATGCCACATCCCTGGGCATGCTGAGCTAGCGACCAAGACCAAGATGGTGGAACATGCCTGTAATCCCAGCGCTGGAGAGGCTGAAAACAGGAGGATCACTACAAGTCCAACCTGCATACTAAGACCCTATACCAAATACATTTTAAAAAAATGCAAAATGGCAGATAACTTGGTTGTATGCTAAAAACAAAACATGCTCTTAATATGATCTAGCCATCATACTCCTTTGTATTTAGTGAAATGAACTGAAAGCTACATCAACAGAAAACTTGAAAACAAATGTCGTGATAGCTTAGGTCCAAGTGTCCTTTGAAAGCCTCCAATGTTCAGAGGTGGGGTTTTTGGAAGTAGATTCGACCAAGGTGGTATGGATTCCATCAGCAGGTTTATCCACAGAAGAGTTCAGAGTTAAAAGTTATTAAGAGGTGGGGTAAGGAAGGAGGCGGGTCCCTGGGGCAAGATGAGGAGGATGTGTTTCCTGGCTTTTTTTCTCTGGGCTCTGCCTCCTCTCCACTGTGACATGAACTGTTTTCCTTCCCCATATACTTCCTGCCTGAGAGGCAACTGACTACATGCTAAATCCCATAAGAAGGATGAACAAAAAAAAAAAACCTTCTCCTTTAAGTTGTGATGTTAGGTTCCTTAGCAATAAGAAAGTGACTGAGACAGATGTTTATAGCAGCCTTACTCGTAATTGCTAAAACTGGGAAACTCTGCCACAAAATGTCCATATGGCTCATTCTCTCACATCCTCCATGTCTTTATAACAAACTGGAAGACAGGCGGTGTTGTAGGTTCTGATATCTGAAGTCAGTAGACAATCCTGAAAAGAGCCACTGAATGAAAGCGACAGCTGACAAGCACAAAAATCATTCAGAGCTAGGAAATTATATGACAAGCAGTCTACTTTTTCAAAATATCTGTTCTTATTATAAAAAGAAATAAAAATAAGACACAGAATACAGTATTTTTACTTAGTAGTTTACCTATTTCGAGCCGGAGATTTCCCAGCATCCTCTTGAACAGACACAAGTCTTGTTGAAAGGGAGGAATTTGAGGAATCTGGACGAATCAAACTGCAGAGAAAATGGGAAAACACTGAGATCAGTTGCGATAGCAAAAGGAAAGTCCTATTTCAATGAAATGTTTTAAAGTTTTAAAATATTTTTAAAAAAATAATAAAATCTTTTCCCTGCAACAATGAAGTCATCAGTCATTTTCATTCTTCCTATAATTAAGGTGAAACATGCATAACTTTTAATCTTAAGTATAGAAAATACCAAAAGAATGATAATAAAAGCTTGTAAGTATCTGAAATGCTGGATGGATGACTTCAGAGCTTTTTATTTCTGTTTAAATACATTATTCATTCCCTTAAGAGCTAATAAATTATTCTTCAGGAAATCATTATTTAAAACTTTCTTTGATATGGCCAAATGTAGTATTATGCTTAAGAAAATTATTTAGCTAAATAAATAATCAGAAACTAATGAATCTAAGTTTTAAGTTTTAAAAAGTCTAGGCAACTTCTCTGATAAGAGTTCATAGCACCTTCCACCATCAGGCACTATGGCATATTTAGACTTATAAAAAGACAAGAGATGTCCCTTTAGAAAGAAAAAAATCTAATTTCATTTTAAACTGTTAATAAAAATCTTATGAGCATCTTTCTTCTCAAAGAAGACATGAGGAATTCCAAATCTCAATGACTTCTTTTCAACAAATACTCTAGGATAAACACACGTCATGCACTGGTGCCAACAACAAAACCCTATATAAGAAATTCTCTCTTCTCATGAAGCTTAGATTCACTTAGTTGATGTGAATCACTATTCATAAACATATGTGGTCATTCAGCAAGTGAGCCAAGGAGATAGGAGAAAATAGTGAATTTGCAGAGAACAATTCAAGAAAATAAATGTTAACCAAAAACATTCACAGGTCACAAACCTATCCATATTTCTCATGTACAAGTAAAATTATATTCTAATGACAGTACCTTTGCCAGCCTAAATCATCCTCTAAGAATATGTTACGGCTGGCTTTTCTACTCCCAACAGGTGTTCGGGGTTCACTCGGATCGAGGACAGACACAGAGCAAGCAGAATCTGAAAGAGCATTCAAGTCTTCCCCAATGGAATTACTGTCAGTGGAATAAGCATAACTTAATGCAATTTTTCTACAGTATGTGCAAGCTCGCAGGTCCCCTAGGAGAAAAAAATGAAAATGAAAGAACATTAAGTAAAAGTAAGGATATATTACTCAACAAAATTATTTTAAATCTTTGGGTTAATAGGTAATGTAAAGAAAGGTCTTCAAGGAAAGTCTACTAACAAACATTTTTAAAGGAGTAAAATATTATGATTGGTTCAGTTATCTATTTTAAGAATCATCATAAATTTTTCAATTTAGGTGCTTGGATTAATTTATTATGATGATTCTTAAATGGAAAGTGAAAAATCTTATGAGCATGTTCCTTCTCAAAAAGAAAACATTAGAAATTCTAAATCTCAATGACTCCTATTGCCTATTCAACAAATACTCTCAGGATGGGAAAGTAAAAAGAATGTGTGTTCTGTACATACAACAAATATTCACAATGAATGTCATATCACATAGTGTAAACATGTACTACCAGTAATAAAAATTTGCAAATAAAACTTAAAAATTTGGCCAGCTTGTGATCCTAGCACTCAGCTGATTAAAGCAGGATCAGGCTCAAATTCAAAGTCAGCCTGGGCTACATAGTGAGTTCAAGATCAGCTTGAACGATGTAGCTAGATTCTGTCTCAAAAAGGAGAAAAAAAGTTGATCAAACAGTACTAAAAATTCTACTTTCAATAAAGTATACCAACAAAAATGTGATAAAATTCCTTTTTTTCTAGACCTCAAAGAAAATACCATTAAGGTCTCTATTATAGAGTCCTAAAGAATGGAGTCCTGAAGAGTAAAAAACTTTTTATGCAATATGAAAAGCAATATGATATAGTATCACTACAAGTCCAATTTGTGTAATGAGACTCTGTACTAATTACCTGAAAAGAAAAAAAAGCAATGTAATATATACAGATAAAAAACAAGACATTCTTAAAAGTGACTGAAATGAAATGTCATGGGCAGAACAAACAGGGTTACTTAATACTTTTAAATGTATTTTTAGGGATGCAGTCCTACCCAAAGATTTCATTTTTATCCTGTTTTTCCCAAACTTTTGTGCATGTGTTCCTCTGTGTGCATGCCTGTGTGTACTAGGGATTGAACCCAGAGCCCTACCCATTCAGCTCCATCCTCAGCTCTCCACAAACACCTCTGTACATATCTCAGGCACTGAGCACTAGAGCACCAAGGAGGTAGGCCACGCTCTGGTGGCCCTTGTGTTCCAAGCCCTCCAATTTCTAAACCATAGCAGCAAGGGGGGAAAATAAGGCTGGGAGAAGCTCAGGATACAGTACTGTAAGAAGACTGAGATAGGTCTGAGACCACACCAAGATCTGCTGTACAATTTCAAACATTTGGCCCTTCCAGTAGGGTGGGACCTTGAGAGGTTTGGGTTGTTATTTTGCAGCATTGGTGACTGAACCCAGGGCCTCACACATGCTAGGCAATCATTCTACCATTGCCTCACACCCCAGCCCTCTGTAATAGGACAGCACACTATAAAAGCAGGTCATACAAATTTATATGCCACATCATGAATTTTCAGTTAATGAATGGCCTAATAATAACTTTCCAGTTAATAATGGGCCTAAAAAATCCTTACTGCCTACTTGTAGCTAATGTAGCATCATTAGTCACCTGTTTGTGATGAAGCCAATGTAACCAACCTATGCTGTACCAGTCCTATAAAACTGTACCACACAGGCAGACAACCCAGGCCCTGGGTGCCTCGATGCTTGCTCACTGTGGCAACTTGCTGCTATACCTGCTTCCTGTCCGGGTGGCCAGGAGGGATCAAGAGCCTTTCAGAAAGCTTTTCTGAGAATGTAGGCCATGGCGTCAAACAGTGGGTGGCTCAGCAGAAGCACAGCAAAAACAATCACCCAGAGCGGGAATGTAGCTAAAACCCTGAAGCCACAAGAAGAAAAATACCCTATAAGAGCATGGCTGTTGGCACTATTTGTTTTTATTGTCTGTGGCTCAGAAGGCCCAGAATCCAGACTCTGCACCCTTCCCCTGGAGCATAGAAGACCACCCAGGCCTTTGGCAGGTACCTGCTGGAAGCAAACAAAGTATAGAAAGAAAAGAGGAAGAGACCTCCATTGTTGGTTGATCACTTTGAGGAAACCAAACCAGACTGCCTTCTCACAAGACATCTCAGTGCTTCTGGGTCCCCAAACAGAAAGGACATTCTGCTTTCCTGCTGGCCAGACTGTTAGCCAAATAGGTCACCTGCAGCAGCACCGTCTGTCTGGTTCTCTCCCTGACTTTCACTAATTGTATGCATATGGCCTCTGAGTGACTACTGGTTTTCCATCTACTGATAAAATCTCTGCTCTGTCAGAAACTGGTTTTACAAATAAATGTCTTCATTCAAGCTTAAAAAATTATACCATACACAATTATGTATAGCATATAATACTTGGCAGTAATAATAAGATGACTGCTCCCGGCTTATGCCTTCACTATCCTATCATTTCCATCATTATTTTTGAATATACTCTTTCTCCTTATAAAAAACAATAGTTTACTGTAAAACAGTATATCACACTATGTTGGCAACACCCTCATGCAGGTCATGTTTACTACATCTCTTGATTCATGAAGAGGTCATGTTGATAAGCATTAGAATAAGACAATAGAAATGCTTAAGCCTACAAACAAGACCAACCTGGATACCTGGGTACACAGCAAGATTCTCAAAAATCCCCACCATGTTAAAGTATTAACCAATATCATGTAAGTATACTGTTTTTAGAAGAACAAAAGTATTTAGCAATGTATATCTCAGAAATACATCAATAGGGCCAGCCTGACAGCTCAGTGGACTAAAGTGCCTACTTAGGGGAGCACAGAGGCTGAGGTTCAATCCCATGGGACACACTAGGACAGCAATGGAGACTGGGCATGGTGGCACATGCCTGTAATCCTAGCACTTGGGAGGCTGAAAGCAAGAAATTACTATGAGTCTGATCTCTGTAGTGAGACCCTGTAGACCCTGTCCTAAACACAGGAAAAAACAAGAAAAGAAATACCCCATCACTGAGCAGAGTAAGACTAAGCTTTTCTAATCAGTTAGCAATGTAACCTGATCATTTTTACCATTAATATTAAAAATTTAATTGACACTAAAGGATTTCTAAAACTTCATTGTACTATGGTCTTACCATAATGCAAGAATAATAAATTGACTTTTATTCACTATGAGCAATAAAATACTACCCTTTAAGTTATATAAGTATTTTAATCAGAATAAAATGTAGCTTCTTGAATTATTAATATCTGCCTCCAAAACTTAAAAGATAACATCTATGAAAACCTAAGGAAGGGGCCAGAGAGATGGCTCAGTAGGATAAGCACTTCCGTGGCAAGTACAAGGGCCTGAGTTCAATCCCTGGTTCTGCAAAAAAAAAAAAAAAAACTTAAGGAAAAAAATACACCCACTTCAATCAGGACCTAAACAACAGCATCTAAAAAAAAAAAAATTAACTCCAATCAAAGTACTAGGATAACCAACCAAAGTAGAATTACAGTAAGGAAGTAAAGTTACTTCCTAAAGACCAATTTACCATAACAAGTTTCCTTTTTTCTTACATTACAAATCTCCCTTAAACAGTCAGCTTTTAGAAAATTGTCTAATCAGTGTAGGCTAAATGTTTCACCTGATCACAAGTTTTCATTTCATGAAACATTCAATTAACAAGGGTCTAATGAACACATTCAAGTATTATATGATGGGAATACAAAGACTAATAGATAGCGCCCTGCTCTCAGAGAACCAGTCTATAGCAGGCAATAGATACACCCATAATTTTTAAAATTGCATGACAAAAACAGACACATTACTGCTACTAATAACAACTTAGTATTTATCAAATCTTTTCTAATGCAAGCATTCTTCTGAAAGTTCATCTCTTCAAGGTCTCAATGTGTAACTGTGCCCAGCACACATTATCTCATCTGAGGTGATTATTACTATGTGTAAACTTGACTAGATAAGGTGTTTGGGAAAAAAACATAGATGAAGTTTGTTTCTGGAGTGATTAACATTTATTATCAGTGGACTCTAAGTAAAGCAAATTACCCTTTATAATATGAGTCTTGATTTAAAGGCCTTAAGGACAAAGACAAAGTTTATGGGAAAAAAAAAAAACTCCAACACTATAAAACAGAAGTTCTGTAGAAATTTCTAGCCTACTGGGCTTCCCTGAATTTCAGACCTGCAAGCCACTGCAATCTCTTGAATCAATGAGATACATGTAAATACCCACCTCCCACATGTGTGTAGCGGGCACCTGTGTGTGCATACATGCCTTGTACACATGTACACACACACATGCACATATGCATGGATAGATAGGTCCTTGAGTGCATGGCTTTGTATCCCTGAAGAACTCGAACAGAGATTTTGGTACCAAGAATGATCCTAAAACAACAGAGATAAATTTTCTGTCAACGGACAGGTGCAGAGACCACGTTTTGATCCCTAGCGTGCCATATCAGGCCCACCCCTGGGGCACACTGAGACAGCAATTGAAAATGACCATGGTGGCACATGCCTATAATCCCAGCCCTTGGGAGGCAGAAAACAGGAGAATCACTGTGAGTCCGATCTGTGTAAAGAGACCCTGTACTAAACACATTAAAAAAAAAGATAAATTTTATTAGTGACTCTAGTTTCTGGAATCAGTTCTCTAAACTAGATTAGATGTTAAGGCATTAAAGACTCAATTTCCTACTAGCAGCAAAGAAAAGACTGATAGTCTATAGTACACTATGATAACAAACATACACTAAATATCACCTATAGATATACCTAATAAATATGTATAAGGAGTCAGGCATAATGCTGCACACTTGTAACCCCAGCTATTCTGTACCTTGCAGAAGGAGCACAAGTTTGAGTCCAGCCTTTGCAACTTAGTGAGGTTCTGTACCAAAATAAAAAATAAATAGGGCTTGCAATAGTTTGTGATTAGTTGTCCCCCCAAAGGGCTCATGCAGTCATTGGAGTGGCTTCTACAGTTCGTGATTAATTCATGGTCTATTGTTGGGATTATAGGTGTGTCACATCCACTCTAGGGCAGATAGCCTGAATACAATGTGAGGAAGAGAGGCTTGCTAGTGGCCTCACTGTTACTCTTCCCTCTGCTCTTTGCTGTTTTTCAAGCCATGTCTGTATCTCTGCCATGTGCCGCTCTGCCTTAGAGCCAGCCAAGTATGGACTGAAACCTCCTCTAACTGTGAGCTACATAAAATAAACCTTTCCTTTCTTAATTTTGGGTGTCAGGAATTTTGTCCCAGCAACAAAAGTAACTAAGACAGAATTTGGTACCAAGAAGGAGGGTCATTGCTGTGACTATACCTGACCATATTGTTCAAAGGCCTTTGGAAATGGCTTATGGAAAGAAATAGGAGAGGTTTGGAGATGTCACCCAAAAGAGAACTGCTGGAATGTCTTCAGTTGTTCTGTATGGGAGATCCTGGTCAAAGCTCACATGACCAGAAGGCTGATAGAAATCCTGCCCATAAAGACCAGGCTGGGGAGGATTCTTACGGGAAGAAGGGATATACTGGTTAGTGGTCTCCAGATGATGTGTAGTAGGACTTGGCAGAAAGTTTGCATTTTGCTCATGTCCAGAAAGAAACTGCCTGAGACTAACATTAAGTGTGGAAGACTGATTAATTTTGCAAAAGAAATTTCAAGGCAGTTGAATGCTGAAGTAATGGCTCAGTGGCTATTGTTGGGAGCTTTTAGTCAGATTTATGTTGAGACTCAAGAGCAAAGAGCCCAGCAGGATGGTTTAAAATGCTGTAAGTTTCAGCAGAAAGGAAGCTCTAATAAAGCTGTGTACTGCAAAGATAGAGCTAGAAGATCTCCATCATAGAGGAACAACAGAGTAGAAAAGATAATCTGAGAGTATCACAAGTAGCAAGTCCATACCCTCTGCAGCCTCAACACTGCTTTGAGGAGAAAGCCACAGAGGGCAAAGTTCCAGAATGGCAGCATTATAGCTAATTTATTCCTCAGAATCAGGATCAGAGTGCTCAGTAAACCAGGCACTCAATTCCTACAGCCACGAAAGAAAATCTGGCTACTGTTCCAGCTGGCAACAAGCCTTGGCATCATCCACATGGCAGTGGTTTTAGGCACATGTAAAATGTAAGAATTCTGAGATTAAGAAGGCTTCCACTACATTTCAGAACAAGGCCAGGGAAGACAGGCAGTATGCCTAAGAAGGCAGTGTGTAAAGCAGTGAGAAGCCTAATGTGCAATGAAAACCCCAAAAGTTTGGAAAAGCCAGGAATGTGCATCATCAAGGAAAGTTGCAAGGAGAGAACAAAGCAGGCCTAAAAGAGAAACCATGGGAGATACCACCAGAAGTGCCCTAAAGGTGGAGCCACGTGTAGCTAACAATTTGCCACAGATTGCTTCAGATGTTCCACGTGGAATTATAGAACTTAATGTTTGCTCTTCTGGACTTTGGACCTACTTTGGTCCCAATGCATTGTATCCTGCTGTTTGTACCTTTGGAATGGTAATGTTTATCTTGTGCCACTGAATGTTAGAAGTATTTAACTTTTCAGTTGTACAGGGGCTCACAGCTAAGAGTTTGCCTTAGACCTTGGAGGAGACTTGGGAATTGGACTTTTCAGCAATGCTGAAACTGCTGGGACTCTGGCAACCTCTCAGAGATGGACTAAAATCTTTTTTTTGAAAATCATTTGTTAGCATTTTAATGAGGCCCCTATCCAGTAGCTTCAAGCTACCAAGACACAGCAACCACCACCCCCAACACCCTTCATCATCTCCTCAGCTCTTCTGCTGAAGAATTTGGCTTTCACAATGACAGGCTGCTTTGGGAGCTTTCCCTTCCCAAGAACTTTGTAGTAGCCCAATCGCACTACATCAGCGATGGGAGCTACTCCAGTCTTGTTTTTTGCAGCATTTACTCGCATCTGTTCACTGACCAATGTCCACAATTTATCAAGGGTGACAGGTGGGCAGAAGCTCTGGTTTCTCTTTAAGTGGTAATGCCTCATACCAACCTTTCCAAAGTAACCTGGATGATATCTGTCAAAGTTGATACTGTGATGATGCATGCCACCAGCATTACCCTAACCTCTGGAGTGCTTCCAGTGCTTGACAATGTGGCCATGGCCATGGCTTCTGGGTCTTCCTTAGTCTGGAGGGCATGATGGCGGCTGAGACGAAAGGCTAATGTCTTTTGCATAAAGGGATATGCATGACTCTTTGGAGGGCCAAGGGTGGAATGTTATGGTTTGTGTCTAGGTGTCCCAACCCTCATGCAGACAGGGGGCACCTTCTAGAGTTTGTGATTAATTCATAATGCAATGTGGGGATTATGGATGTGTTACTCCTGTCCTGGGGTAGTCTGCAATAGAATGTAAGGAGGGGAGAGAAGCTTGCTAGAAGCCGCAGCTGCTGGCCCCTCCCTTTGCTCTTTGGTGTTTCCCACAGCTACGAATGGCTGCCCTCTACCATGTGCTACTCTGCCTTGGATTGAAATCTCTACTATGAGCTAAATAAACCTTTCCTTCCTTAATTTTGGGTGTCAGGTATTTTTTCCCAGCAACAAAGAAAGGAACTCAGGGCTGGAGATATATAACTCAGTATTGCAGTACTCCTGGGTTTGGTCCCTAGTACTACTTTAAAAAAAAAAAATGAATGAATGAATCAGGGTTCTGGGGACCATATATTTAATACCTATGAATATTTCTGTCAAACTAACAAGTAGTATAAAGAGATGAGCTACCAGTAGTTTCCCCTAATTGCAGCATACAAAATCAGCAAAGAGAAGGATGACCTCAGGGATTCTTTTTACATAAACTTAATGACTTGTCTTTGGACATTAGGACTTCATTCTAGCACTCTGTCCATAACAAATTTTACTTGATCATACATACCTCCCCCCAAAAGACAGTGAGGTTGCCATACAAAACCTGCTCATTGGACCCAGGGAGATAGCTCAATAAGTACTTGCCTGGCAAGCACAGGGTCCTGAGTTCAATCCCCAGTACCCACGTCCAAAAAAAACCCTGCTCATTGGCCCTAGAGGACAGACCTTTAAGTGCATTATGAAAAATTATGAAGGGAATCCCAGCATCCTTGAAGACTGTGTTTATTCTTATGGTTGATATTATTAGTAGGTCAGAAATTATGCTTTCGTTTGTTCTTTATTTTATTTTGGGGGGCCAACTCAGCCCACCCTGAGGGTGGGGCTGGCAGAGCAAGTGGTGCCAGAGATCAAACTGTGGTTCCCTGTACCCGCCTAAGCTTGCCAAAGCAGGCACTTCAGACTGCTGTCTCACCAGCCCATAGGTCAGAAATTATGCGGGAACTGAATCAAGAAAACAAAAATGTAATGAAGATAACTGAATTCCAGAGTGGCAGAGCAGCTCTTAATACTCAAAGACAAAGTAGACATCAGTCAAAGCAGTAATCAGAATAGTTTGACTCAATGGGATCTATAGTATTAACTAGTTGATCACAGTGTCCCTAGATGTGAAGCAGATGGGCAATCTAATTTCTTAGTTGACTTATACAAACAGAATCCCACAACAAGTGGACAGGAGTCTAAAATATGAATCAATGTAGTCATCATCCCTCAATGATTCCCCAGCTATTTACTGGCCCAGAATTCCTTGAAGAGGAGACTAGGAACCTTAAAGAAGCATGCCACTATATTACCAGAAACTCAAACTGTTAATCTCTTGTTATGGCTTTTGTCTAGGTGTACCGCCCAAGTCTCATGCACTACAAGTTGAAGTTTTGGAAGGAGGCTAGATCTCATGTGATGCTTAGGCTAACTTGTGTGATGCTGGAATTACAGGTGTGTGATTACTAAATTAGTCTACTGATTGCTGTAGCATAGCTCTGGGTGTGAGTGATTTGAAGGCCCCCCTGGGTGGGGGTAGCACCACCCACAGCCTGGAAGAGACATAAAGGGGCATGTTCTACAGCTGTGGCTTTGCTGCTGTTGCTTGCTTATCACACTCTGCTGTCTTCTATTTGCCTCCCACAGACTTGCTTCTCCTGTCATGTCCCTCTGCCACATCACCCTGCCCTGGATCCAGATGACTGCAGATTTAAGTCTCTACAAACCGTGAACCAAAATAAACCTTCACATTTTAACATGTCAGATATTTGAGTGTCAACCTTTGAATGTCCAATATTTTTTCCTCCTTTAATTTTTAACTCCTTCAACATTGAGTGTCAAGATACTTTGACTCATCAAAGAGAAAAGTGTATCCAAGACATCTTTCTACCTTCACTAAAGGAAGCTATGGTACCTTACAAACACAACTATACCATGAGATAAACAAGGAAATAATCAAACTAAGAGGTACTGTCTTTAATTTTACAGTAATCCCAGAAGACTCAAACATGGGCCAACAGTCACAGTAGAAGCTTATAGAGGTTAGGTGATTGGTGGAATTTTACTTCAAGCCTATTTTATAATGGATTAAGTGGGCTCTGTTGCTATTTTCCAAGTTTTGGAATATATATCTGAAACGGATCTAACTTAGCAACTGGCAGAAATCCCTATTCTAGTTCCCTAAGCTGGTCTCTCTAAGACAAAAAATTTCTGGAGTTCTTGTTGTACTTTGCTACAGCAGCCCTAAGAAAGAATGTCAACCATATTTACCTGGTGAGTTTTATCCTAAGAGTAATGGCAGCTTTGGAAGTGTATTAGAAAGAGAATACCCTGACATGATCAAATTAGCATTTTACAAAGAAAACAAATTTGAATTTTCCATACAATAAATAAATTCAATATGAAGAAAACCAAAAGTAAAAATGACTCTTCAAAACTAGTCTTAAGCTGGGTGAAAAATAAGGGAAATTCTGAAAGCTATAGCAGTTAAGGTTAAATAAAAAAAAAAAAAAAAAAAAAAAAAAAAGACAGTGAATAAGAGCAACAGGAAGATTTGAACGATAACAAAAGACAGATACTCAATGTTGTCTTTTGGGTAAATTATGCTACTTTTACTCTCAATGTTTCGACAAATAAAACTTCAATTTTATGTAATGCTGAAATTTGGCTCCTTCTTTTTTTCTATCTGGTATGAGGTCTCAATACATAGCTCAGTCTCAATATGTAGCAATCCTCCTATCTTCAGCCTCTCCAGCCCTGGGATATGCCACCACTCCCCAATCTCTGTGGCCAGCTCAGAGTACTTGGGGCGGGGCCAGTGTGGCATGTGGTACCAGGGGTCAAATCTCAGTCCCTGAGCTTGCTTAAGCAGGCGCTTAGTCTGCTGACCTATCTCAATGGCCCTTTGACTCTGGTCTTTATAGAACACTGTAAGACACAATTTTCTGAAACTTACTATTATATAGGTCAAGGATATTTATTTTATAAAGCAAAAGTCTTCATAATAACATAACTTTAAAATCTACTATAACCATACTGTCTAAGAAGTTTTAATGCTGCTAGTGTTTTGTTACTACATATGGTATGCTGGCTTTTACTGTATTTATGAATATTTCCACTTATTTCATTATTTAACTGTAAAGTTCTGAAAAGTAACAATGCGTCCCCTCACCATTGTGTTCCCAATTCTAACACATAAGGCCAAAATAAATATATTAGCTTCTACTGCTAATCTTCAACTATCTTATAGTCATGACCTCTGAAAGTTATATGAAATGGATTTACCTGTATAGCCCATAAATTTTCCAGGGATTTCTTGATTACAGCAACGACTGCAGAAGATTTGCCCACACAATCGGCAATGGTGCCTGCGTCGGAAGGTCGTGAATTTCTCACTGCAGTCATAGCACTCTTTACACTGGCTATCTGGCATCCAGTACTGCTTCAGGTCACTATCCTATAACAGTAAATATGTATGAAGACTTTGAAAACACTGGCAATGGCAAATAAAATTCTAGGTTTCTTTCGTAAAAATGACAAGCTAATTCCAAAATTCATGTAGAATGTAAAAGGCCAAATAAGATAATCTTGAAGAAAAACTGAAGGACTTACATTACTAACTATAGAGATTTATTCTAAAGTTAAAATAATTTAGACAGTATTGATGAAAAAGTTTAAAAAAACAAAGAAGCTACAGACAGACAGGAGTGCTCCAACACTCCCTCCACACATTACAAGATTCATAATGCCATCAGGAAAGGCTGGTCCTTTCAAACCAACAGTCTTGGGTCCAACAGGACATCCATGAGGACAAATGGAAAGCTGAACCCTAGTCACACAAATCATAAAATTTCTTCAAGAAAATGAGAGAATATCTATTGGTCTGATCTAACAGACACTTAGAACATTAACAGTACTAACTACAAGAGGAAAACTGATAAACTACAAGAAAACTGATAAACTATAAAACTAAAAATTCATGTATAAAAAATATAGTGTTTGTAGCTGCAGGAAGTAATAAACAAACCTCCTCCCAAGAGGCACCATGCCATTTGCAGTAGATATGAAATAATCCCCATAAGGGTTTAATAAGAAATCTCCTAACAGTACCTGGCTTTTCCCTTCCATGATTTCCTTGAGACGTTTTAATACTGTACTGAGGCTTCGGAGCTGAACAGCTGTACGAGGGTCATGACCTCCAAAAGTAGGTTCTGCTTTCCTTCTTGTATCTGAATCAGATTAAAAAAAAAAAAAAAAAGCAATTTAATTTTTGCTAATAATCCATATATAACATCATTGTACACATGTGATAAAGGTGTCTCCTATTTTAGTATATTTTAATGTTCCCCCAATGACATGGATTAAAAATTAAAACTGGACTTTGTTAAGAGTAACGAGTTATTGAAAGTTTTCTGGGGTTTCTTGTTTTTGTTTCTCAATGCTGGGGCTTGTACCCAGGGCCTTCTTACTAGCTATGCTCCTGCCATTTTCTACTTTTTATTTGGAGAGAGGGTCTCACTGAACCATTTAGGCAGGACTTGAACTTCCAATCCTGTTTCATTATCACAAGTGCTGGGACTACAGGTATGAACTATGGCTGGCTAAAGTATTTATTACAATATACAACACTGTTTCATAAGAAGTAAGGACTGGGGCTGGGGAGAAGGTACAGTAGAATAAGCACTTCCCTGGCAAGTGCAAGGGCCTGAGTTGAACCCCTGGTTCTGAAAAAAAAAAAAAATCAAGAAGTAAGGACTATCTGAAACAAGTACTATTTGAGATGACTGACAGTTCTGGGGACTGGGGGATCGGAGTATAACCTACATGGCCAGAATTTACTTATTTCTTGTACTCTGTGACAACCTATAACAACCACTCCACATTCAGTGGAATACAAGGCAATCCCAGAGGCTTCACTTAGCTTGTCTCAAAAATCAAACAGGTAAGCAACAGGATCAAATAGTTCAGCTCTGCAGCAGATTATCAGAAAGATTTCAGAACATATAGAATGTTAAATTTTATCATAGTAAATATGACCAAGTTCCAAGCACATTAAATTGCCAGTGGATTTGTAAAACTCCAAACCACCACCTCCTCCTATCATCTCCCAAACCCTGCAGCTCACTGTCACTTGAAATAGTAACACAGAAGCCAAATCTAGCAGTAATAAAAACAAGCCAGCTTTGTGGCCAGAACAGGATAAGCCAACAAAAGTTTCTGCCTGTTATTTCCTTATTTTAGATCAAATTTCAACTGAGCTTTGTACCTATTCCTGGCTCCAATAGTTTCAAAACCTAAGGATGAAATGGAGGAAACTGACAAAAAAAAAAAAAAAAAAAAAATGAACATCCTATTAGCTTAAACCTAGTAACCTATGAAGTACTCCAATCCAAGAAGTCTCCCCTTATGTAGTTTCACATTCCAAGTTTAAATTACCCACCTGAGTCTGAAAATATATTTATCTTAATTCTTTCCAGAAAAATCACAGAACAATTACTTGAGTGTGATTATTATACTTAACTACTAGTATTATTCCTACTCCCTTAGTATGTCTATTGATAAATTAAACTTTATCACAGGTATGGACATATAGAAAAAGGTACAGGATATATTCGGTTGGTACAAGCTATGGATTCAAGCATCTACCAGAGGTTTAGACTATATATACTCCAACAGATAAGGGGAACTATTATAAAATGGAAAATATTCCACCCTGAATCTGCCTCAAACTTACTAGACCAAATTACAACTGTTTGTATTAGCTGTTTTGTTTTTTCTTTGGTCAGGTGCTCCAGAAAGGATTACAAGATAACGACAACTTGACATCTAAATCCAAAGTTATAAAGAATTTCCTAAAAATTCAATTGCTAAAATAATTACTGTATCTAAACTATATGTAAAGGGGGCCTGCCAGTTAGCTCAGTATTTAAGCACCTGCTTATGCAAGCAAATGCAGTCAGGCACAGGACACTGAAGTTTGATCCCCAGATCTGCTCTTAAGGCAGCCTGTGCCAGCCAAAAAAAAAAAAAAAATCCTTCTCAACTTCAGAGCTGGCCAAATAGTTCAGTGGATTAAAGCACCTGCAAGCAGGCACAGGGGCCAAGGGTTCAATCCTGGGGCCTGCCTTGCCGGTCCCACCCCCAGGGGCATGCGGAGGCAGCAATTGAGACTGGGCATGGTGGCACATGCCTATAACCCCAGCTCTTGGGAGGCTGTAAACAGCCAGATCACTACGAGTCCAATCTAGTAGTAAGACCCTGAACACTTCTCTAAAATACAAAATAAATAAACTGTACCTATTTTTGAAAACTTTTATCTTTCTACAGTTATACCTTATTACAATATATACCTCAAATGTGTAGTTATTAATAGGTAAGTTTTAAAATGATCAATTTTTTCTTGAGCCTCAAAAAACAAATCTACTCTCCATGAGGCACAAGGTGAAAAAGGAAAGAGATGAAGCTGTGAGAATGATCACAGCAATGCTCACAGGCACAGGCAACGCTAACCTATGAGGCCCTGTCATTCAGCTACTAAGAATGAAAGAAAGTATAGCCTATCCATTGGAAAGGATAACTGCAGTCCTTCTTAGAGCCACAAGAACCATCTTAAATCAAAGACTCTAAGAGAAAATCTGGTCTTTTTCTTTATCCTTACGCAAATATTCTCAGCTGTTTCTCTAACTAAATGGGTATTACAAAATTAAATAACTTCCTTAAGATCAAAGAACTAAGTAGAATTACACTCCATTGATGGGGCATGAACTTGTTCGGCCAATCAGTCCCAGGCTTCTGAAGCTCAAATGCCTGCAAGGTAGAATCCAAGAAGTAGGTAGACTTGATAAAGGCATCCACCTACGGATGTTTACTGAATAAGTCTATCAGAACTCCACAGACAAACCTTGGCGGTAACCCTAAAAGATAGGATTCTAGTCTCAGTTGCCTCTATTTTACAACTGAAGAGTTTCTGTGCTTAATTCAGACACCTCTGCTCTCCTTGGCTCCCTTTTCCTCTCTGTAGTGAAGCAAAGTTTGGCATTATTTGCAAAACTTAAGCCCACCAAAGGGGCTGTAGATGAAAATTTTCAGACAATATACCAATTCAGCTTAGAAATGACAAGAACTTCAACAAAAATAGTGCTGCCATGGTCTGGTTTAAAAGCTAAGAAGCATTTATGGAGGCTAAAGACTAAAGTGGAAATGGTTTGGAATATAAGAGACTGTCTCTTGCTCCCTCTCCCAACTCTTCCAATTCTTTCCTTCAAACTGCTAACAGAGCCCAGGCAGAGCTCACCCAAGAAAACCTATGGAGGTAATACAGCTACCCACCATTAGGGCTATTTCTCACTCAGGGATCTCATGGAAAAGACCAGGCAGACCAAACAGGATCCTGTGTTCAGGGACACTTAATTCCCCATGCTGTAACCCACTTCCCTACACCACTTTACTTCCCTTAATCTCTTAACTCAGACACTGATCCTCAGCCCACACACAGAGTAGCACAGAAATGAAGATGACTGTGTAGACCAGGGTGCAGAACAAGCAGGCAAGCGGAGGCAGCTTATACAGCCACACTGGCAGTGTGCACCCAACAAGGACAGGGGTTAGGAGCAAGGCAGCCTAGTGATGGAGTTGATGCTTTTGCAGCCAAAGGCATGCACACTAGCATCCCAACAACAGATGCAAAATTCATTCACAATGTTGAAACTAACCTGTGTTCTCTTGGGAATGCTGCAAACTGTTTTCTGCTAAAGCCCAATCAAGACAAAAAAAAAAAAAAAAAAAAAGTCAAGAGGTGTGTATCATACCTAAATAAAAGTTTATTGCATGTTTGAGAATTTTCTCAGGTATCTACAAGTTCTTTCAGTACCCAAGTAATAGCTTTATTTATTCTGAAGAATGCATGACTATTTCAAAGAGCAGGAAAGTTAAGTGAACAACCAACCTCTAAAACTAAATGACAATGGAAAAATCTAACATACAGACATGCATGAAGAGAGAACACTGCTTTACCTAATACTGAAGAACGCCGCTGTAGTTCCTCATTGAGCTGCTTTTTATAAGGAACAGGTGATCTCACAGACTGTGTTCGCGAAGGGAGCTGAGGGCTGGACCAGCTTCCACTTTGAGTCTGCTGCTCTCCTTGGCCCCCCTCTCCTTTCTCTGTGACAAAGGAAAGCTCGGCATTATTTTTTTCCCAGAAAACAGTGTATTTCAGATAACAGTATATGTTATATGTATAACATTCATTCAAAGTTATGGTATTTTTTAAAGAAAAAATTCAAAGTACAAGGCAAAATTACAGGCTAATAATCATATACACATGACCCAGGCTTACTTTTCATTTGAAATTATTTGATCATACTAAAAATAAAACAAAAAAATTAAAATAAAATGCAAGCTTCACACATGAAGGCCTACATTTTCTGACTACAGTATACATATTCCTTACACTGTTGAAAGTGTCTATGGTCTCTAAATATTTGCTAAAGTAATAAAGTTTTATTCTTAAGCTAAATGTAATATGTTACCTTGGATGGAATTGTGAAATACAGAAAGGATAATAGATAAATGTTAAAGAAATCTAAACAAAATGCAGTGTATAATAGTTCAGTTATGGTAATGTGCCACACTAAAGTAAGATATTAATAAGAAGGAAAACCCAGCGTGGGTTTACATGGGAGCTCACTATCTTCCCACTTTTTCTGTAAATCTATAACTATTCTGAAACTGTTTCTTTTCTAAAAAATCATTGTTTCAAAAATAGGCTAACAATTTTTACAGGACATTAAACACGCCACTAATAAAATTCAGTTCTACTAAAACATCTACTGAATTGATGAAACTATTAACCCCCTAAATTCCTTACAGGATTACTTTCTAACAAACATATTTCAAATAATAAAAACAAATTGAAGGCAAAAGATATAGGACTTTATTGTTTTTAATTCTTCTTCCAGATACAAAACATATTACATAAGGAGAGTTAGTTTCAGGAGTATCTTTCCAGCCAGGCATGGTGGCACACACCAGTTTTCCACTCAGGGAGGGCTTGTGGGCACTGCATGCATTACAAGTTCAAGACCAGCCCAAACTACATAGTGAGGCTCTGTCTCAAAAAACCAAAAACATCAACACCTTAATAAAAGTATCTTTCCATTCCTTATCAGGTACACCTTAGGAATTTGAGTCATAACAATCCTGCTAACATCTTCCAACCTTTTAAAGTAAAAATCTTCCCTACCATGCACTGCTCCCTTGGTGCTTTAATGAAAATCTTTTAGCTACTAATCTTCCAAAAACAAAGTCCATTCTGTGAACTTAAAAAGGTTAAAGTACATTAATAAAACATTTGAAAAACCAACAAATGCTACTTTATCTTTACAAAGGGACCTCCTTTTACATTTAGTTTTTCAATTCAGACTTTCAGTTACAAATAATTAAGGAGGCAGTAGTGAAAATTTTAGCTTTTTTTCTTAGGCAGAAAGTCCAAAACCTATTTCTGAAGCTATCACATTGTTAATATTTTCACTTTCTTGCAAAGACACAGCCTGAAAATTAAATAACAGAACTGTAGAGAATCAGTTTTCTGTTCCTTAAGAATAAGTCTTTGTCAGAGATGGGTATTCCACTGCCATTCAAACACTGTAGGTATGTGAATTCAGCAAAAAAGTGGGATATAAAGGAAGGAGCATTTTGCAGTAAAAAAAAAAAAAATTTATATATATATATCTGCATATACAAAATAGGATATATATATAGCTATTTTCTCTTAGTTCAATGAGAAGAAAGATTTGTCCTAATAGTGTTTAGACAAAATATCATGTTTGCATCTTGTACTATGAACACTACGAAGATGACAATATGTGATGTATTAATTATCGTAACTGTCCTAATAACCTGTTTTGAAACCATCTCATTGCTATTTCTTTCTCAATAAAATTAATAAAATAAAAATAAAAATTTTAAAAAATGAGCAAGTCTTACCTTTGTTAAATCGAAAAAGGTTTACAAAAGAACTATACGCTGATTTAAAAGGTGGTTCATCCTGATCAGGAGTCAAAGGTTTAAAGTGTGTAAGATGAGAAGGACTAGTAGGAGATCGAAGCAAATTATTAGCAGAGTCCACTGTTGGGGAAGTCTTATCATCTGTGGCCATCTCATGGGTCTAAAAAAGAGAAGCAAGAGACGTAAATTTTCAGAAACCAAAAGTTGAACCAAAACAACATGCAAATATCTAGAAAATCCTATTCTGTGACAATTAACTATGAAAACCAAAAATACATCTAGTTTAGCTATATTGCAGTTAAGGCATAAAAGACTGTTGCCCAGAGCAAAAGACTCTGGAAACCTAAAACTATGATTATATATCCAATCTTATATTCAACACTAATATTCAAAACATAAAAAATTAAAATGAATTAAATTTTGCAGGAAAGACATAAATCTAAATAGGCAAAAGGTGGGCAGGGGAGATGGCTCAGTGGAATAAGAGTTTCCCTGGCAAGTGCAAGGGCATGAGTTCAATCCCTGGTTCCATCAAAAAAAAAAAGGATAAATAGGCAAAAGGAAAAAACACATTCAGGAAAAAAAAATTACACTAACTTTTAAAGAAACTGGTTTTACACAGCACATGAATTTATTTCAACTTTTTCTTTGAAAAAAATAACAAATTAAGAAAAGGAAAGGAGGGGCTGGGGAGATGGCTCAATGGAATAAGCACTCCCCTGGCAAGCACAAGGGCCTGAGTTCAATGCCCTGTTCCAACAAAAAGAAAAAAAAAGGAAAGGAAATAGCCACTCTTCAATGACATTTCTGCATAATCTCCACAATTAGCTCAAACTACCCCTCATTCCCTGTGATGACTATTCAATCATAAACCACTCTCCATCATCTTTCAGCCTAGGTATATGAGTCTGGATTTTTCTATCTAAGCATAAACACACATATACTAGGCAACCCACTCAGGTCTCCTTCTGTCCTTCTCTCTTTTCCTCAATAAACATATTCTGCTGTTAATAAAAAGAAAAACTCATATTCTAAAGATAAAGATCTTAAAGGACTTTATTTCTAAATAATGAAAAATCTGGGGGGTTTTTGCTTTTGTTTTTGTTTTTTTGGCAGAACCAAGGATTGAACTCAGGCCCTTATACTTGCCAGGGAAGCACTTATTCTACTGAGCCATCTCCCTGAAAACTCTTAGTTCAGTCAAAAATAAATCTAAGAACAACACATTAGAGGTTATAGTAAAGTACTAAGGTTTATTGTTTAGCATTTTATGTCTAAATTTATTTTTATTATTTTAATAAGTTATCCAACTTTATTGTAATATGTTATAAAAACAATTTAAATAAGAACCAGTATCTAGTTTAAAGGCATTTACAAATCTGAGCTATGCCAGGGAGGTGCACACCTTTAATCCCAATACCAAGAGACTAAGGCAAGAGAAAAGTGGGATTCAAGGCCAGCATGAACTACATAAGCAAATTCAAGGCCAGCTTGAATTAACATAGCAAGACCCCGACTCCTTCCAAGTATCTCGGTAGAACCTCCTAAATAATACAAGGGAAATAC
This sequence comes from Ctenomys sociabilis, assembly GCA_004027165.1. Taxonomy (NCBI): domain Eukaryota; kingdom Metazoa; phylum Chordata; class Mammalia; order Rodentia; family Ctenomyidae; genus Ctenomys; species Ctenomys sociabilis. Next base: position 58,436 of record PVKA01010335.1, read on the forward strand.
TAGATGTTAAATATAGTGAATTTGTGTTCCCAGAAGTCAAATAATGAATTCTAAGGAACAATAGAGGTTACAAGTAGGAAAATTTAATGGAGAAAAGAAAAGGGAAATTGGAATAGGGAAACAGGAAATACAAAGATTCTGGGAGAAAGGCGCGCTCCCAAATGAGTTGCCTTATTGTTTGGCATTTAAATTTATATTTCAAAAGCAGAAAGTATAACTCTCCAATTATTAAAGTGTTATCATTTGCAAGCTAATGTATACAAAGTGATATTACACCATTTTACAATGCTTTTCTCCTTCAAAATCCTATCTATCATATTATTTTTACCATGATCATGGAAGGCACTCAGAGCAGGCCTTACTACTACACTGTACCTCCGAGGCAGCCAACATACAATGAACCTACAACTTCTTAGGTCATGGAGATGGTAGTAGACCAAGACTAACTGCAAAGTTCTTCTTTATATCAAAATTCACAGACTTCCATTCTAGTCTATTTAAATTCTCTAACTACTGAAAGCTTTGTCTGATTAATAGCCAATAAATAAGTTAAAGCAGAAATGAAACCACGGACGAACTTGATTTGGGGCCATTTTATGTTCAAGGAAGGGGGGATGGAGAAAAAAGAGAAGAGGTCCTGTTTAGGGAACAGTAGAAAACAATCCTAACGTATCATGACAGACCATAATCCAAATTAAACTTTTGGGAAATATGATGGTGATTAATCAAGTATAAACTGAAATTTTCCAGGCAGGGCCTGAGGCAGGATGCTCCCCACAAGCTCAAAGCCAGCCTGGGCTACACTGTAACTTCCAGGCCAGAACTAAATAGAAGATCCTATCTACAAAAAAAAAAAAAAAAAAAGTCTAAATTCAAGTTTTCTGACTGGGGTGTAGACTAGTAGAGGATCCTGGCCTAGCACACACAAGGCCTTGGATCCAGAATGACCAACAACAACAATTAAAAAAAAAAAAAACCTAATGCTTTGTGCTATTAAAAAAAAAAAAAGAAGAAGAACACAGGAGACAAAAAGATAATGTGATGACACTAACAACTTTCAGCCTTGGAAAACAGCCTACACTCTATTTCCTCAAATGTAACATCAGAGTTAGCAACCTGCCTGATGAGTCTTGGAATTACTTCTAAAGGCACCTAGAAACAAAATTTTCATTAGGCTTTGGACATACAAAGATAAAAATTGTCAGCAAAACATGTAGCCAGTATAGTTTGTGAAACATAAGTTATGTGTAGTTCCTGATAAAACTAATTACACCTCTTATTTTTTTGGCACTTTAATAACTGTTCATGATACAAACTAAGATTCTTTCCTGAAAGGTAGTTAGAAATATTAACCTACTTAGCTAAAGGCCTCTAGCATTTCACCAATAATTTATCTTTTCCTATTTCAAGGTTAGTGTTAAATATGCTGATCCACTACCACTCCTGTTGGTAAGGCCAATGATTAAGCTATTCAGGTATTAAAATGTAGAAAATAAGTTGATCTTGTGAGTCAATACTGAAGTTCTAAATGGAAAATACACATACCAGCCCAGTCATTTCTAACTACAGTTTTACTTAAATATTCAAAACTTATTTGGTAACATGAGACAGCTGAATACCAGTAACAGTAGCTTCCATCAAGAACACTTTCCTGTTAAATTGTTGGCCAGTACCTCAACAGAAAAGTCCTTGAAAAAAAAAAATTACAAGAAAAAAAAAACTAAAAACATCCTTTTGTAAGAATGAATCAGACTGGGAGTTTTGGAGGGGCAGAAAACAAGATCCAAGTAAATCAGAAATAAGTACAGAAAGCCAAAAAACTACCTCCACTGTCAATATTGTACTTAATTTTACATCAAAGAATGAACTGAATCAATATTTGATGATTTAACATATCACAATAGAAATAACTCTCTTCACACAAAATCCTAGCGATTTTCTTTATTTCTTGACTAAACTGGACAGCATTCCCCCACACACACACCCCGCCAAATGCCTAAAATTACCCACCCACTCCGTCCATTCCCATACTTTTGTTCGGAATATTTTTAAAGGGAAATGCAGTCCTAATTGGGAAAACTGGAAAATCAAGTCTCTCCCCCTCAAAAGACACTTTAAAATACTATACTGACGTGGAATCCTGTCAAATGGCTGAAGAATTCAGGAAGATAAATACGTATGGGAAACCCGGGACTAGTAACGGACTTCCTTCTGCAGATCATTCACCTCCCAAGTAAATTCGTGCACAAGGACCGGGGCGCACCGCAACTTCCAGGTGTTAAGGGACCCTCAGAGACGCGCCCCTCCCGGCTCCCGTACCCGCCAGACAGGCACGCTCCGGAACCCAGCAGCCCCGCTAACCCTCCAAACTGGTCCCCCGCGCGTCCCGGCCCAGCAGCGGCCACAGCCCGGCCTCTAGACCCCGGCGGTGAAGCCCCGGCGCTTGCTTTTACCTCAGATTCCCTCTCCGTTCTGGCCTGGCGCGCCTCAAGCTGGCTTCCTCCCTACTACCAGCCTCAGCGGAAAACAGCCCAGGAACCCTCTTGTACCTATACCTCCCGCCCCGGCCCTGCCGGCCTCCCTGCGCCTCGGTCACTGCTTCACCCAGCTCCGGCGCTGAAAGCCCGCCCGGAGCGCAGCCTCAAGACGCTCGGGCAGGCGGCGTTTGCTGCAGGAAACGAAGCTACTTACTCTGTTGTAGAGGCGTCCGGCTTCCCCCCAGGCTCCGCCCCCTGCTCCTCCTCTCTACCAATCTTCAATCTTTCCTGAGGATAGGTTCCACCCCCTACGCTCCGCCCGCACGACGCTCAGATCACATGCTTAAGCAAAAGCAGTCTAACGCAGAGACGGTCGAACTCTTCTACTTCGTAGACGCCCTGGGGTGCGGAGGGGAGGTGGCCTCCGCTTTCCTAGAGGAAGCTGGTACTAAGGCGCGCGTGAGCGTCACGCGGAAAGGCTCTGGGCGCCCTGGACGGTGCTGGTAGAGCTACGGTTCGTGTGTGCTGCGCAGAGCAGTTCGGAGATAAGCTGCCGTCGGACTAACAGGCTTCACCAATAACTAGCAGAGATCCTTAGCGATAGCTCATGGGGGGTATGGTTTTTTATTTTATTAGTATATTTGCGATGCATGATAGTTATGTTCGTTCGGGGAAGTTAGTACGTTCATACTTCGTGTCTTGATCAGTTTCCTTCCCCTTTCCACCTCCACCTTCCCATACCCCACCTCCCCAAAGTTTGCCTTTGAGGAGACTGCTATCTGGCTTTGATAGTGGCAGTACCGCTTCATACATACTTGTTCCGTATTAAATAAAATGAGGCAAGTAAAGCAATTGGCACAATCCCTGACAACATATTTTTTTTAAGTTTGGTGTTGCAGATGCGAATCCAGATAAATCTACCAAGTTCTAACTGGCTTGGCCTTGTTGGTGTGGTCATCTTTTCCTGTTCAGAATGCTGTGGAAGTAATTGTATAAAACATGATCAAATCTCTTGGCTGAAATCAGAGGTGTTCTTTTGAGCTGAATCCTGCAGATCCTTTTCCTCAAAACCTTTGGCAAACCACTCCGTTCTCCTCAGCTGCTGGAGCTGTACCACAGAAACCTGCAGGTTGGCACCGGCATGAATCCTGGTCATTCTCAACTGGGAGCTCAGCAATCTTTCTAGAGCGTGTATGCAGCTTCTTCTTCCATTCTTCACTCCTGGGGCCAGGGAGATATCTCAATAGCATAAGTGTTTGGCTGGCTTGCAAGCAGAAGGTCCTGAGTTGAATCCCTGGTACCACACACACACAAAACATTTATCACTTCTATTCCAAACCGACCCCTCCCACTACCTTGATTATTCTTTCCAGCAGAGAAGCTCATCTCCCCCCCAAAAAAAGGTTACCTTGGGTGCACTGTTTAAAGACCCAACAACACTCATGACAACATCCACCTACATCCATTGCTGCCCTAGCCTCACTTCATTACCTTTGGGAGAGAGAAGCCTCTTCTGTCTGTGCAACCTGCTGGGCCCCAGCCCCTATATCTACAATGTTGGCTTTCCTGATTAACTCAGCTGTCATCATGGGAGGAACTTGGAACCTTGTCATCTTAGAATGGTGATGGTTCACTCTGAGAGAGCTCTGGTCCTCACATTGGCATCACTTCCTAGGTCTGCAGGGAAGGATCTGCTCAAACTCCTGAAGAATTTTATCACATTGGTTTTCCTGATAGGAACCCAGCTGTTCCTATCATTGGAGGAGCTTAGGACCTCACTGACACTGAGGATGGCTGTGTTACCTTTTGGGGGAGCTCTGGTTTTTACTTTTGAGTGTTGCTTTCTGGCTGCAGTGCAGATCCCTCAGCCCACTGGTATAGTGCCTTCATTCTGCTGGCAAAGGCTTTCTAGCTTCTACCACTACCTTTGGGCCTTCCCAGCACACACCTGTGAAATAGACCTGCATGAGGCATTGTTGTGGACTCTTGGCTTCCAGTGGGACTCTAGGAGCCGAGGACATGGCTCAGTGGAATAAGCACTTCCCTGACAAGTGCAAGGGCCTGAGTTCAATCCCAGGTTCTGAAAAAAAAAAAAAAAAATCCAGTGGGACTCTAGGGGGAATTGTTATGGGCTCTAGATCTTCAGCTGGACTCATGTAGGACATGACTGTGGGATCCAGGCCCTCAGCTGGAGACTTTTGGTCTTTAGGGTGTGGATATATTTCCTGCACTCTTTTTGGGATGACTATCATAAAATATTATAATTAATGCCCTGTATTGTATTGTTTCCCCTACTTGCAAAGCCCCAAACTATAACAATTTCATAAATGTATAATAAAGCATAAAATAAAACTAGAGATAATATAAACATAACAAATAGTCCAAGCAAGAAATACCTATTGTGCAAAGAAGTTCCATATACATGGTAAAAAGAAACACCCATTTGACATTTTTGCCATTAACTGAATGTACCAGCAATGTTTTAGGTAGGCATTACTCTAAATAAAATTGTGAATGTGACAAAAGTCTGTGTCCTCAGGAAGCTTGCAATCCAATATCTACATGATCTTCCAGTTTAATTCCCATGGAAAAAAGAGGTAGAAAACTCATTCTCCCCAACAATATGCAAAGGTTGCCTTTTCTTCACATCCTCTCTACCAGTTGTTATCTTTTGACTTTTTCATAACACCCAAGCTAATAGGTGATGGGATCTCTCATTGTGGTTTTAATTTATATTTTTCTGATAGCTAATGATGTAGAATATTTTTTCATAAACCTATGGGCTATTTATATGTTATATTTTGTGACTATCTGTATAAAACATACAGTTGGGGTATATGTTTTCTTCCTCTTGACCTGCTTGAGTTCCTATAGATTTGGATAGTAGTGGCTTACTAGATGTGTGGTTTGCAAATACATTCTCCTATTCCATAGGTTGTCTCTATTCCTTTGGTTACTTCCTTAGCTTTTGACCCCCTTTTAGTTTGCTATAATTTTATTTGTCTATTTTGCTTTTGTTGCCTGACTTGTTGAGCCATACCTACCCTAAACCTCATTACCTAGGCCACTGTTGTGGGACTTATCTTCTAAGTTTTGTTCTAATAATTTATATTTTTCTAATAACTTATATTTTTCTAATAATTTATATTCACATATTTAATGTAATTTGAGTTTATTTTTATATATTGTATCTTGGTTACTTTTTGCTCCTTGTAAATACCCAACACTCAGAATTAAGGAAGAAAAGGTTTATTTAGCTCACAGTTTGTGGAGATTTCAGTCCACACTCAGCTGGCTCTAAGGCAGAGAGGCACATGGCAGAAGGCAGCAATTCACAGTGACAGAAAACAACAAGAGCAAAAAAGGGAGGAGCCATGGCAGCAGCGCAGAGGAAGAGAGCAAGCCTCTCTCCTTTCTTATATTGCTTGCAGACTATCTATCTGCCCTGGGGTGGGTGTAGCACTCACACCCATAATCCCAGCATTGGATCATAAATTAATCACAAACCCTAGAAACCTGCCATCCCATTATTACATAAGGCTTTGGGGGAGGGACACCTAGACACAAACCATAACATACAGTATGAGAAATAAGGTTCTTATTTCCATTTTTGTGCAGTGAATATTCACTTAGTGACAAGATTGTTCCATGCAAATAATAGAAATGATAAAAAAAATCACTATCAAAATTTATGTTGAACAAAACCTTATAATGTCAGACACACATGTAAATATCACATGCTTTCTCAGGTGTGAAAAACTAAAAGCATAAATAAGGACCAAATGTATACCCTAAGATTGTGAAATAAGAAAATTTGCAGGGGCTGGGGAGATGGCTCAGGAGAACAAGTGCTTCCCTGGCAAGCACAAGGGTCTGAGTTCAATCCAGGTTCTGCCAAAAAAAAAAAAAA
>PVKA01010336.1:0-64842 GCA_004027165.1 Ctenomys sociabilis
TTCATGTATGCACCTTGTAAAGTACCAAAACGTTATGAAAACAGTTTGCAATGTATTAATTCATCGACTCTGTATGGTTAAGGTGTCTTGAAACTGTCTGATTGACATTTGTATTTTAATAAAATAAAAATAAATGGAAAAAAAAGAAAAAAAAAACAGAGGATTCAAGATGTTATGTAACAAGATATTAGATACCTGCTTGTCTTACTCTATATTGGTGCACATTCCTCCTTCAGCCACACAGTAGAACGTGCCACTCTATTTCTAGTGGGCTGTTTCTACTCAAACCATCTAACTACTGGCCCCTACTGTAATGAATTAAATGTGAGTAGCAAAAATAGTCTTGCTTTACTCAAATCAATGTCATCAGACATAACTCCTAAGTAAGATAGTTAGACAGGAGCGGAACTAAATCTGTTCATCTAGTTTGCTAGCCCTCTGTTGGCTATGCAAAGCTGTCTAATTTTTTGGGGATCATTTTTATACATGGAGACTTTCAGTTGATGCTACAGGCACTTGTCCTTCAGACTTTTGCTTCACCAAGAATGCTGCCTTCTCTTTAGAGTATGCAACCCTTCACCCTGTCGAATCCTATTCTTTGCAACTGAGCTCACATGATATACTTCAAAATGCAAGCACACAGAGCAACGAGCTGCCTCAGCAGCCGTGTCATTTCAGGTTACATGTTTCCCTTCTTTCTTCCTAGGACTAGGGCTACTGGGATGCTGACCTCCACACTTGAGTCAACTGCCATGGGCTACGAGTCAAAGAAGAGAACAGGCTGTGAGAAGCAAGGGCAGTCATTGCAGAGAAACTTCCAGTTTCCCCAATTTTACATTTCTCTTACTCTGTCATGGCAATTTGATGATTTATTTACTATTTTTTGTGGGTGGGGGTTCTAAACTTCCATATAAGGGTGATGTCTATTTTCATTTGTTTAGTTTTTATTTCTGGTAAACAAATTTAGAACATGAGAATATTTTACCTTTAGACTTAAGAAATAAGTTGAAGAAGAAGGGGGAGGAGGACAGGGAGCAAAAGTAGCAAAGTAGAGCAAAAATAGCAGAGTAGGAAAAAGTGGAAGGTGGAGAAGAAGCAAAAGTAGAAAAAGATCACCCAAAGAAAGAGAAGTCTGGGCACACAGAGATGCTTAGTCTTATGCTGAGGACCCTAGTCCCACACTCAGACTTCAGCCTCATTACTATGTCAGTAGCTCTACATTTGTGTTTCCTGCATGCTCTTCCTGCTTACCTATCACTTTTTAAAGTTCAATTTATCACATTATTTTTGAAAGATATAGTTATGAATTAAAAAATAGTAATCTTTGATGGTGCTCACTGAAATAATTTCCATTTTTCACATTGATCATTATTCTCTTTAAACAGAAGAAATATTCCTAGAACCTGAAAGAAAAATTTACATCACTGTAATTCCAATAATATGGGCCTCTTTTGGTGGATCTTAATTAATCAATGATGCTTAGAATGAACTTTTTATGAATAAGTTAAATTACATTACAATATCTAATAGCTCTGCTGGCTTTCTTCCATCTTTTCTGATCTTTAGACATGACTATTTTTTATGGCTGGGTGTGGATGTCCCCCCAAAGCATTGCATGATCATAGGTGGGTCTTTTCAGAGATGATGTGGTCTAGAATGTGCGATACTGGGGTTAGGAATGTGTGGTTACTAAGACAGTTCACCGCTTTGCATGGTACTTACTATGGACAGTGGAAAGGTCCACCCTTTCCATTTTCTATTTTTATGGGTGCTACCTGCTCCCAGGGCATGTATCCTGGATAGAAGAGAGTGAGTGACAAAAGAGGGCTGCTTTTGCTGCTCCTTGCTTCAGTACTTGGATGTTTTGCTATATTCTCTGCGATGCTCCTCTGCCATTCCACCCAGCCTTTGAGCCAGCCAACTGTGTACTGAATCTTCTACAAATTGAGCTACGGAAAGGCTTTCCTCTTCTAACATCAATTGTCTAATATTTTGTCTAAGCAATGGGAAAATGACTAGACCACCTCTTCTCCAGCTGGACTTAACTTCTCCAGAGCATGTTCTGAGGAGAAAGGAGTATATCAGGTAATTGTTTCCTACCACCGTGGAAGGATAAAGATTCATGAAACCTCTTAGGACTTAGAAGCAAGAAACATGACTTGGATTCTGTACTGAAGGTTAAAGCTAAGTGCTTTGTCAAAATCTGAGAATTGTTTTGGCCCTTCACAGTCTTCCTCTATGTTAACTTAATCTTTCAAAATTGAGCTCCTGTGCTTAACAGGTAACTGATATCCTCATTTTCCCCTTTCTCTAATTTCCACATGCTTGTCTGAAAGACTGCCTCACATAATATCCTCTTTACTCCCTTTCCAAGGTGCGCACTGTATGCTTGGTATCTCTTCTGTTGAGTGGGGGCACCACTCCATGACAGATTTCTTATTACACAGTGTCTCACCTAAACCTTAGTGACTTTGTTCTTCTCAGGTTCTTGGCCCAGCTGGTAAACCAGAGTGCCTCCAATGTGTTTGACTTTCCCTACCAGAATGAGGCCTGGGAACTACATTAAATCATAGGCTAATAGAAACTGAATGTTCTGGTGACTGATAACAAGGGAGAGGAGAATCTTCTACAAAACTCATGAGGCCGATGGATGATGTCTAGATGATTATGTCATAATTCAATAAATTTTTTTTTGGTACCAGCGATTGAACTCAGGACCTTGCACTTGTCATGAAAGCACTTATTCCACTGAGCTATCTTCCTGACCACTCTTTCTTTTACCATATTCTGAACTCTTTTCTCATCTCCCCTCCCTTCGCTCAGACATCTAGCTTCTCTTTTCCTCTCCTCCCTTCTCCTCTCTTTCTATCTCTTCCCTTTCCAGTTCCTTTCTCCTCAACCCTCCTCCTGCTCTTTCTTCCTCTCTGTCTCTGTCTCTCTATCTGTTTCTGTCTGTCTGTCTGTCTGCCTGCCTTTCTCCCTCCTTGTCTCCCTCCTTTCTCCTTCAGAAATACCTAATGGAGAAAAACAGAAGCATACCCTCTCTGAAATGTAGATGAACCATATCTATATTTTTATGTCATGGATTTGAAAATGCAAAGATGAAACAGAGAAAGTAGGCATTTGTCGTTTCTTACACAACCTGACTTCTTTTATTGAATATGTAAAACCTTTATCTCTTTCAAATGTTTTAAACTATAAAACTTAGCCTTTATATTTAGGTTTTTATAACTTGCAAGTATCTAATCTGCATTCTTCCTTTAAATTTCTAAACAGAACATTATTTTTCAGTACTAATATTTTTTGAAATATTTATTTTTTTATTTTTTTGAGTACTAATATTGCAGAATTATACCACAAACAAAAACATCCAAGTCGCTTTTTTGTTGTTGTTGCTGCTTCTTGGCTGGCTCAGCCCCCTCGGAGGGCTGGGATGGTGCAGCATGAGGTGGCAAATGCCAAGCTGCAGTGCCCTGTGCCTGTCTACTATTTCCTAAGCAGGTACTCTAGGCTGCTGAGCTATCTTGTCAGCCCCAGGTTGCACATTTTATATTTATTGAATTAACATGATCAAAGAAATAAAAGTTGTTACACAGGATCATTACTTTTCCTTTTTAAATACTGCCTATTTCCATTAATGTTTTTTTTTTTTTTTCTGATTTAAGGTGTCCCTGTGCACAAGTTTCTTTTTTATTTTAGTGTATTTATCACAGGTCCACAGGGTCTCACTACACAGATCGACCTCATGGTGATCCTCCTGTTTTCAACCTTCCAAACAAATACTGGGATTACAGATGAGCGCCACCACACCCAATCTCAATCTCACCCCTGTGGAGGGGCCAGCGGAGCATGCCGGGGATCAAACCCTGGTCCCTGCTTAGGCAGGTGCTATAGACCGCTGAGCTTTCTGACCTGCTCTTACAAGATTCTAAAGTTTCCAAATTGACTTTTTATGCTGTTTTGCTACTGGTCAAGCTTTAAAGAAGGTCAAAGAAGAGGCTAGCTAATGTAGGATCTCTTTCTCATTTTGTTGTTCATGGGTTTTGTATCTTTGCCTGGAATTCTTCCAACCCAGGTGATGGAGAAGAGAGTGGATCTGCAGAAGGAGACCTCTTAGGTGTGAGAGCTGCAGCTCCTCTATTCCTCACTGTGTGGAGAAAGACTGTCTCGGGGAGGAAAAGGAGACCAGTGTAGAGAGATGGCCGACAGACCTAGGAACAGGCTGCTGCACTTCTGAGTTTCAGTTATGTGACAGAATCCATTTTCTGCAATGTTCACCACAGCCTTGTTAAGAATGATGTTCGCTCTCTCGAGTCTACTAAGCCAGTCACTACCATGAAAGGGAATCTATACCCTGAGCTTCGAAGCAGTATGTAGAACTGATGCAACGTGCATCTAGCTTGCATGGGGTTAACTGTTATTTCGCTTTTTTTACTTTTTTAACTGTAAAATTCAGGTATATATTACAGAATTCATTGTAGGCAGTTTGTATCTTTACATGATATCACTTGATTCTTTTTTCCCCATTTTCCTCCCTTCCTTATCACCCGTTTATTTGAAAATTTACATCTATATTTCCATTTTTCCTTCTATTCTTTTTCATTTCTGTTTCTCCTTTCCCTTTCCCCTTCTCTCCCTTGAGACGATGTTCAAGTAAGATACACCAGACACATATTCAAATATCACATAGTTTCTCTAGTGTGAGAAACACAAAGTGTGAATAAATGCATAACAGATATTAGGTATCAGGAAGAACCTATTCAAATGAGAAAGGACGAGCTTCTGGAGCTCAGCACCTAGGCCATAAGAAAGTGAAGCAGGCCGGTGTGGAAACAGGAACCCTCCGGTCCCCAGCCCTCAGCCCCAGCTGAGCCTTCTGCAGGCAGCAGCATCAACCTTCCAGCCTCGTAAACACATCAACCACCTTGGAAAGAAAGCTTTCAGGTCTAAAATCACCTGACCCAGTCCAGGTTCTCTTTACAGGATCCTAACAAAATTGCCGACGCGCAAGTAAGTGACACCTAGGGACTTTGTACTTTCAGGTAGCAAAATGCATGCTCTGAAAGTCATTTTTTTTTTTATGTTCTAGCTAACCTCAGTGAAATTGAGAGTTTGCATTTGCAACCAAAAATCTTGCTCAATAAAAAAATAAGACTCATATATGTTTTTTATTTGGTATCTAAAAAATATTGAGTATTAAGTGACAGAGAAGGCAAGAGAAAGGAGATTTTACTTCTATTATTATGTAATGATTTTAATTAAATAGCCACCCCAAACCCAGGCTTGTTTAGGATGGATTATGATTAACTTTTCAATAGCTTATCTTCTGCACATAAATACCAATTAATTTTTAATAATGTGCTAGAGAGATGGCTCTCTCTCTCTAGCTTCCCTGGCAAGCACAAAGGCTTGAGTTCAATCCCCAGTTCCACAAAAAAAAAAAAAAATTGATAATGTGAATCATATGATCTAAATGAACAAAGTAATTAGATTTATTTCTTCATTGAATAATTTTTTACTTTTTTGAAAATTGTTAGTAACCCATTGAGGGAAAATGTGTTAATAATAGAAAAGTTTCCTATGTAATTGCTCATTTAACATTTATCACTAATATAAAATAAAGCATTCTGAAGTGCTTTGCATAGAGAAATAAGGTAATCACACTCATTCTCAGTTGGTAATATAGAAGAATCTTTCAAGATATAAAAGCACATTTGTTAAATGGCTGTGGTTGACAACTTTTCGGATAACTCACTATTGTTGTGAACTGTGTTGGATTGTGTTGTCAAGTTCAAGCACCTAAATTAGTTGAATGATAATGGAGTGCCCATCTTTGACAGGTGTAGACAAAGGAAGGGGTATAGAAAGGAAGAATCATGAGGTGTGTGTATGGACAGTACAGTTGGGATAGATAATGCTGTGCTTCTACATAATCCTATGAGAGGCGAGATTTGCACTGATGGTGGTAGGACAGGATATTATGTTGGCTTCTGGTACTATGGACAACCACTAGGAAAATAACAAGGTAGAAAGTATTAATTATTGAATCTTTGATGTAATTTAGGTATAAAAAATAAGATACGCAAACAGCTACACCCTCTTAATTTACTGATAAGAGGCATACGGTATAATAACGTCTGTAAGTATAATATCATGTATGAACCTTCTATAATACCGAAACATTATGCAAACAGTTTGCAATGTATTAATTTATCAAATCCATCTTGTCAAGGTATAGTAAAACTATCTCATTGATATTTGTATTTCAATAAAACAAAAATAAAAAAATAAAAAATAAAAGCACATTTGTGTTAAACCTGACTATAATATTACCCTTGAAATTTGTCAGTATTAAAGTCTGTATAAAATATGTGTTGCATTTCGAATGTATCATAAAACATTAATTTTATCCAGGTATATATAATATTCATCTTATTCCATTGTTATTATTTTATTCATGTAGATAACTTCTATTATCTTCTATCATTCTATAATGTGTCTTTGAATCTTAGTCTGCTAGAATTATATCTGCTTGTAGGTTGGGTTTTCAAGATGATCATCGCATGTAGCCTCAGAAGTCCTAGCCGTTTACGGTCTTTAAGAAGGCCTCTGAAAATATGACACAGATTGCTTAGCTTAGTGAAGAAGTCTTAAGAGCAAAAGAGCTATTGTGGCTTCTGATGATGACTTTAGAGATAATTATTCATCCCAGCTTCTGTGGTTGAGAATATAATTGGCTGGTGGTACCACTACTTTTCCTTAGTCAGCTGTGAGACACCCGTTCCATATCATGGAGACACCAGAATTTCCACTTCTCATTCATTTTCCTCCTCAGGGAAATGGAAGCAGAACATTATCACAGGAATCTCTGCCAACCGCAAGGCCTTAAAAGGCTACCATCATTTCCATCCTTCCCTTCTGCCCTCTTGTCTTTCCTCCCTGAATATTAGCCAATTACTCTCACCAATTGTTTCCTGTCCCCAAACTTAACATTTGATCTGTGATGGGCCTTCACTTGCTATGTGGTTAATACAGTTTAAATTACTCTTCTGTGACTATCTTAATAGCATTGAACACTGCTAATACTTGTGCTCTTTTTCATTTCTTTCACTCACGTCGAACTAGAGGCTTCATAAGACTCTCCGTTGATTGGCTTGGGAACCCTGGAGATGCATTAAGGAGCTAATGACTCACAAAAACACAGCCTAGATATTTTTTCACCCCCACCCCCGTGGCTTTTTTCTGTGGATTTATAGTCCACCACTATATAATGTCCACTTTAAAATTTCACATCTGTTGGAACCTGGGGAAAATTCTTGCCCTACAACTGAAGTTGATTAAACTTTGGATATGCAAATTCTCCATAGTGTTGTTAGTTTTTTAGCCAGGGAGTAAATAACCTTACAATGTCTAATGAATACCTAAAGAGATCTGTTTCCCATTTGATCAATTAAAAAATATCATTAATTTTTTTTCAAAATTTTATACTGTGTTTGTAAGAAGATTTCATTATGGAGCGATTATTCTCCTTTTTCCAGCAGGATATGTGAAAATGAAAGTACCATCAAGTAGTTCCATTGCCCCTGTGGAAATGAGAGAGACTACACTGCTTAATCTGTACAAATTGTTTTAGCAAATAAATAGACACTAAGTGTGCTACTTAATTTAAATCATTTCAACTGGATTTATAATTCATCTCAGTTCTTATATAAAGACAATTAAATTATTTTTTAAAAGCCCTCAGAATGTTAAAAATAAACTTTAGGCAATTGGAGTTGTTATATGACTTTGGGAAACAAACATAATTAGTAAGATGAAAAGTAAACTAAAAATTAGAAAATTGTCAAAGAAAATCATTTTTTTGAAATATTGTGTATTTATTTTCATTTTTAATTTAAATGGTCAGTTAGTATCTGCCAATAACAGATGGCAGAGATGTTGAAATAAAGTGCTCTCAAAGGTGGTGATCAAAGAATGTTCGTTGAGCTTTCTCTATTACGCTGTCACTTGGTAAAGGTGGTCATTAGTGTCTTAATGTGAAACAAAGCTTCAGGACAAGAACTTCTGTTTGAAGATCAATATGAAAGATATCATTTCAGTTATAGCCTTTATCATTGTAACCATAGGGAGCTTTGCAGAGCTGGCTTTATAAATTAATAAAATATGGAATCCACCAGGTACAAGTAGAAAATACAAATAAAAGAGAATTGCTGGCAGTGACTCTACTGGGAATATTTGGGTGAGAGGGAATTGTTTGATAAATTCAACATTGGCTCAAAGTGGGCCCTGGTACAGTAACCACATACACATCTAGCAATAAGAGAATGCCTATCTGAGGGCCAAATTGTAGAGGGAATTCAACCAAGGAGAATAAAACTGGGAAAGACCTCTTGAAAAGTGATTAATTTTATACATTCCATTATCTTATAATGTTCCTTGTGGAATTTTTTCTTTAAATGGATTACAATAAATATAGAATAGACATTTTGATATATTTGCTGCTCTGGTACAATAGTGTTCTCAGAGAGAAATCGCAAACAACTTGCTACAGAGGAGACTATTATCAATCTACTAAAGAAATAATATGCCATTAACCTCTTCTAATGAACAGAGCTTAACATTCTAACCTGGAGCAAACTAGAAATGAAAAATAAAGTTTAAAAACATTCACTCAAGTTACTCAAGCAACAATTAGAGGGTGCTTTACATTCTGTGGGTTGTCTTCAGTATCTATGCGTCATTCCTCTGCCTGCACCTGGGTGTTCGCACTTGATTTTATCTTTGAACATTTATTCTGCATGTTGAAGCCAGTTATCATTTTCTAGATACTGACTTTTTCCTATTTCCTCCAGCGTTGCAATGAGAGATGGCCTCTTGAAACAGAATTGATATTTTTTATGACAAAGTTAAAAAAGCACGAAATACATTTTGAGTTTCCTTTAACCGAACTGGGGAGATTATCACTTAAAACACTGAACAATCTCTAGTATTGCAGAGGCTTTATCAAAGCATATGCACCAATGTAACATATACCTATGCATATTCATAAATGACTCTAAATTAAACCTAAAACACCTGTACATAAAATATGAGACATCTTTGCTTTCATTACATTCTTAGGTCAATATATATCCAATCTTAGATCCACTAGTTTTGTCTCATTTCCAGTTCCTGTTACATATTTTTATCTTAAAAACCCTAATTCTACTTAAGTGAAGTGTATATTTTTCATCTTAATTCTCATAGGCATCTCCCTATTTGCAAAATTCATAGATATCAACTGATATTCCTAACTCACGTTACCCTCTCCTATCATTCCCTCAACACTTTCTTTTTAATTTATGTGTTTGGTACAGGGTCTCACTATGCAGCCTTGGACTCCTAGTGATCCTCTTGTCTTCAGCCTCACCAGCACTGGGATTACAGTGGCCCTGTGGTGGGGCTGGTGCAGGCTGCTGTGCTAGGGATTGAATCCTGTCCCTGAGCTGGCATAAGCAGGCACTTAGTCCACTGAGTTATCACATTTTATAGCCTTACTGGCATCATTGGGCCCCCATTTATATATATATATATATATATATATATATATATATATATATATATATATATATATATATACTTTGTCACAATGGGACCTTGGATATTCCCATGCCAGTTAAGGCCACGTGCTAGTGGTTGGCAATGCCATGTATCTCGAAGGTATATCAAACTTCTGAGCTCCTACCTTACATCATTGTCATTTCTGGCAATGTAACTAGCACATATTACTGAAATCTCAAAGCAAAATCAATTGAAATCTTGCTTTGTCAGATATCTGTTACAGCCAGCCCTTCCTTCTCAGTGTTGGGCAACTATCATCCAAGCAATTTCTCCACACTGATACCTAAAAGCTTTCCTTTATTCTTCCACTTACATCCACACTTTTGCAGCTTTTTCAGCTCTATGTTCAATCTATGCTTTTTAATTTTTTTTCTTTCTATACAGTATCTCACTGTGCAGTTCAGACTCATAGTGATCCTCTTGTCTCAGCCTCCCAAACATCAGGATTATAGGCATGTGCCACTATGCCTGGCTTCAAAGTGCACTGGGGCTCTGGGTCCAGCATGGCATGAAGTACCAGGGATCGAACATGTGGCCTTGCAATTGGGAGGCAGATGCTTCTGCCACCAAGATATCTCCCTAGTCCTCAATCCATGATTTTATTTTGTCTTTTTCTATCAGTCTCCTCTCAACCAGTCTAGCTATTGGATGGAAAATCAAACAGATTCTTTAGCAATGCCTTCAGTTTTCTGTTTTTCTGTCTTAGCCAAACCTGTTCTCCATGGAAAAAAACATATCTGTTTATAATCCTTCAAAGGATTCTGATTGTACAAAGATTAATAAATTCTAACCTCATTGCAGAACACAATGCCCTGTGTCATCTAGTAAATATGCCAGTCTAGTTCACTCTTAATTGATTCTATCACTTACTCTGATATTTTGTTAGCCCTTATCTGTATCTGACATTATTTTATTTTGTCCTGATTAAAAAAATACATTTCTTAGTTTCCCTTAAAGCTAAATGTGAATGTGAGACAGAGTTTTGAACAATCAGACATAGATGAAGATCACTGAATGAACGTTCCACAGAAGATTTTACAGGAGGACAGGTTCAGATTCCACATGCCTTTTGGATTTTGCTTGTCTTCTTTTCTGCCTGAGATTCAGCAAAAATTCTAAAGGTAAAGCAGCCATCTGCTGGCCATAAGAAGGGAAGCAATAGAAAAGAAACTACATACAAACAGTAGAATCCAATGTCTTTGATAATTTTAGCCAAGCACCACAACTGATGGGAAGAGTCTATCTCTGGATTATTATTCTCCATCTCTATTGGCCCACAGTATCTCAATTTACACAACAGTCACATCATGATTCATGAAGTAATGCACAGATGAATAATTTTTCTATTGTAATTCAGTTTCTTTACCTATAAGATTACAAAGTATCCCTTGATTCTAATTTGTGTCTTGTGTATCATCAAGACAATTTGAGATTTTATTAGTTACATGTTATCAGCAAGGTGGGAGTTATATTACTAATTACATGTTAATAGCTATGTAATATTTAAAGGGTGTTAAAGTGATTTAAATTGAAGAAAAATGATTAAATGCTATTTTTAGCACTGTGTTGGGTACACTATTGAGGTCCATATGATGATGTCAGACTTTAAGGAGATTTTCCTTTAATTATGGATATATACTATAAACATTAGATATTACTGAATAACTGCAAGTGATACAGAGAGAAAAACTGATCTCAGATGGGTGACCTCTAAATGATATAGGGAAACTCCAAATGACACAGGGAAAAATGATTTCCCGACATGACCTGGAAGAGTTTGTGTTCTCTAAAACTGAAGAATGAATTTTAGGAACAAACAGAGGTTATTAGCAGAATGTATTTATTGAGGGAAAGAAAGCTCCTGTCCAAGAGAAGGACAAGAGGGGGGTCTAAGCAGGTAGTTCCTTGGAAAGCTGTTTCTTCCAGGGACTTTTATAGTGCAAAACCATGCAGGGCTGAAGTGGAGAATAGGGGAACTCGCTTGGGTGGACAAGAGATGAGACAAAACTATGGTCAGTCAATGGGATTACAAGCACCATTGCTCAGGTAAAGTTGATTACTCCCAGGACCAAATGGGGAAGTGAGTCACGGAGTAAATGGGCATGAATATGGGACAGGGTTTCTGCTTGTTGGGGGTTGGATTATGGGACAGAGTTTCTTCCCTTTTGGTGGTGGGCTAACGACTCACTTAGGTTTTTCCTGGTGATGGATGCCTATTTAGAATATCAATCCCAGGTGTTACTCCTTTAGCATTTGTTTGGTCTTTAGGTCTTTAGGTCTGGTTCATAGCAGGAGCATCCATCCCTGTAATAGTCTTTGTCTTCTGTGTTATCTCCTTTGAGGATCTGGCCCTATCTTAGTGCCTATAATATTTCTATCTAATTTGACTGCCTGTAACACAAGGAGACTTAGCAAGTTTGTGAAGTGAAGCCAAGTGGTTTGCTGAAGGTGTGTATAAAGGGTCACTAAAAAATTATCAGTTAAATATTTGATACAGAAGTTCAGACAAGGAAAGGTTAGTAAGAGAAAGTTTGAGTAAAAATTGGAGTTTTAGTTGATTACTTAAAGAGAAGTAGAATTCAAGGAGACAGAAAAAATAGTTATCCAATTTTCACTTACTCCCTATATCATGTTCAATGCCATAGAATGTTCCCCCAAAGGTGGGGTGTCAAAACTTAAAACCTACAATATGGAGTGGATTAGAATGCTAAAGCCTGAGCCTTGTCATCAGAATCCCTTGAAGATGTGCCTCAGTTTCCCATTTAAGTATTTGTTTTATAATCTTGATTTTGTTGAAATCTGCTATTACAAATTGCATCACAGTACCATCTACTTAGTGGGTGCCCACAAGGGTAACATTTGGTTACTCTAATGGAAGTGCTTAACATATACCACAGCTCAGGATGGAGAGAAGTAGGCCCTGTTAATGGAGGAGCAATAGCTCACCAGAGAGATCTTTGTAGTAGCAGAAGCTGAAATTCATAATGAGCAGATTGAATATCAGCTTGGAGTTGTTTTAAACAAAATGGTTCAGAACAGAGGTGGCATTGACAGCTCACTTGCTGGAAGTAGATAATCAAATGGCAGAGAGATACCTAGAACAGCTGAGCAGTACCCTGGCAACATGACTCAATCCAAATGTGGGACATAATTATTATAATAATTTTGTATTTGAAACACTTACATGTGTGCCCCCACTAAGCACTCGGCACACATTACTTCTTTTAACCTTTCTCACTCTTAGGTAACTCATCTTAGTAGGCAGGAAGGCTCATTGAAGCCTTTGATGAGCATGTTCAAAGTAACACAGTAAGCAAAAAGCAGAGTGAGATCTGCCCCCAGGGTCTGCCCTACACTAGTGCAAGTTGGTAACTCCTAGTCTTCCATTTATTGCTATGAACTAGCAAAGTACTTGGTTGCTATATATTATGGGAACTTCCTTGAAGGGATGATTTTCACCTGGATTTATATTATCCAAGAATATTTCTAATCCTTCCTAGAGCAACATGTTGCTAGTCAAAATATGAACATGTACAATACTCATTACTAACAAACAAAGACATTACTATTTTTGTGACATTGGCCACTGACAGTTCTGATGGAACCTAGAAGTACTTCTCGGGGATGGATAGATACCTGCCGTCTCCTCATGCTCTATTTTGGATTGGTCATTGGCAATTTGTGTCTCATAGAGCACAAGAATTCCTGTCTCTGACAATGAGCAGGGGATAAAGTTTCCCAGGTTATATGAATTACCATTTCAATACATGAAATGTTTCTTCTTATTTCAAAAACTACTCCCGCTTAGGAGTGGTGACTTAGAAAAGTTATGCTCAAAGGAGACTGCTCTTTGCATTTGCTCAACATCTTATGGTCCTCTGCAGGCATGAAAAAAGCCAGAATAGACCTGTGAAAGCCAGCACCACCAACTCAAACATCCATAAACAGATAGTTTTCAGCAAAGAGGGCCTGGTTAACAATTGCAAACTCACGGACTCTTGGGCCATCCAGACAAGGAAGGGGCTACTTAGTTCTGCCAGTTTACTGTCTGCTCCTTGGGAGGAACCAACCTTCAGAGTTACTGATTATTTAGAGCCATCACAAACAAAAAATTTAATGTGAAAACTTACAATGCTAAAGTGTCAGCTAGGTTAAAAGAAAGAAAAAGAAGCACAATCTGGGCTAAACAAAATGTAAGTTTATGTTGAATTCAGTGTGCTAGTTTAAAGTCTAGAGATTATGAGAAACCCTTATTCTTTGTTCTTGAGAAATAATTTCTTTTTGTGACTCTATTTGGTCTTGATAAAGGCTTCTAATTGGCAAAAATAGATGCTCCAGATGAAGAAAGTCTAGTCTTGAGGAGCTGAGGAGAAGCTTTACTTTTGCAGAGTTCAGTTTTTTTCAGAATTCATTTTTAAAATGTGTTTTAAGTTATTATGGTTTGTTACATTATATTGTGAAACAAATTAAAAATTCTAACAAGATTTAGAAGACTTAAAATTATGTTTAATTAGTAAAACATAAAGCAAATGATGACCAATCAAATCTAAGTTGTTTAAATTTTTTATGATATTGTGAATTGGTGGCATCATTTCTCATTTTTAAGGACCTGATGCGATTCTTTCTGATAAGATTTAGAAGTTCATTGTTTCACTTAAATACAAAGTAGCTTCCTATCAGGCTTTCAGAGATATTTAACCAAATCCACAAAAGTCAAATCATACATAAGCTAGAATAAACAGAATATTTATAACTTGGTGGCAAGAGAACACTATTTCCATAGATAACTACAGTTACATTTTTAGTATTGTTTAAAAGGCAGCAAGATGTTTGTTAATTTATAATAATGTATGATTCTAAAATTGAAGTTAAACCCAAATGAGAAAATCTGAATAAGAAAATTCATCTTTAGCTATATAAGAAAGACTGTTTTTACACTACCAGTGAAATGTGGTAGAGACTACATTTCCAAATTTATGACTAACAACTGTCATCGTCTGAGTTTCTAAATGTGTCACTAACAATTGTCATGTTCTGTCTTGCCACATTGTGGCCTTTACCTCTGAAAAGCCAATCGATGAACGAGCTTTAAAGTGGATGCTTTTGGATGACTTGACAGCCAACCAAGTAAACTAGGTTGGAAGGCAAAGAGACCCTAACTCCAACTATAGTCTTTAATGTTCAAAAGTGTAAAAACAATATTCTAATTATATAAGAAAAATTGCAGACAATAATGGGCCAGTATGGTTGCCCCTTGTTTGGAATCTGAGTTTAAAGCCATTAGCTCAAAATAGTGTGAGCAGTAGATACAAAGTCAACATTGACCTTCAGAGGGGAACATTTCCAAAGGGTCTCTGAAACTTAGGTGCAGGAAGGTGTTCATCAGAGAGCCTGTATGTCTGGGGAATTGAAGGCTGGCTTCACCTCAATGGGCAGACAGAAAATGGGGGACTCGAAGTTAGAATGGACAGTATAAGTAAGGAGATGCTCAGGTTTAGAATGAAAACCTTAGAAATAGTTATTTTCGTTGAATCTAATCCAAGTGTCTTTGTGCATTTTCATAGCAAGACTACAGTCCTATAATCCACATAGGAGAGAAACAAGAAGTATGAAGTCTCAATAATAGCTATTTTATGAGTGATTGAATAATCAGAAAGATCTGCCATCAGCAGCGCTGGTAACCAAGTAGCTAATTTTAATATGGGACTGTTGCTATATTTTGGTCCTAGCATGTCTAAGGAATCTGAATTAATCTTTTCTCTTCACAAGAGCTGTCTTCCATTTTTTATTCCTGGGTGGAGTAAGACTCAAGGTAGATCAAAATACCAGCTTATCTATTTACTCTGAACTTCCCTTCATGATTAATATTACGTTATTTATTTTAAGTATGCGTTAGTATCATAGCCAGCAACGTGTTTTAAGAACTATCATGATACACTATTCAGATATAGAAAAGAGTGACACTAATGGTAAGGGCTGCTTTGGTGGCTCATATTACATCACAAACAAAATATGACCAACCTTATAACATTGCATGAATCATAGTTACTTAAAACACAATGTTAAACCAAGTCCTAAAGTTGTTTTGAAAATAAGAATTTTAAAACTGAGGAGTTTCATATAATCTTTGAAAGCTATATAGCTTTCAAAATTGCATTAGTGTTTTGTTTTCATATTTAAATCAAATTATTATTATTATCATAATTGTTATTATTTTGGTACCAGGTTTTGAACTCAGGACCTTGAGCTTGCCAGGCAGACACTTATGCCACTGAGCTTTATCCCCAGCCTGAAATCAAATTATTTTTATTATATATTATTCAATTCAGTTTAAGGCTAATAAAGACTAAAGAAGGACATGAACAATGAATGAGAAATAACTTTCACCAAATAAGAACATTAGCAGTTTGATTTATTACCAAAGAAAGTGTTCCAGGGAATTACATATATTATGGAGATGGAACATAAGAAATGTGTTCGATTATATGAAACAGAGTTTAAATGAGGGTAAAAATCAGTTGGGATTTCTACAAAATTCAAATTTTAAAACATGTTTGTCATTTGAGATTTACAACCTACAGAAAGTGCAAAGATAGAGAAGGTCTCATTTGACTGGCTGCAGTTAAGCCGTATGTATGATGTGTGACAAAATCCAAGTATAGGATGCTAATTCTGTTGAGAGCAAGAAGGTGATTATGACAGTGACAGTGACCCTAGGAAATGAATGGGCTGAGCCTGAGTTACCTTAAGACTAGGATTCTATCTTGTGGAGAACCATCCAAAAAGATGGAAAGCATGGTGCTGCATATTCCCAGGTTTCAAAACAGTCTGCTATGTAGCAAGTGGCAACTCTGGTCTGTTGAATGAACAGATGAATGGACAGAGTGGGTTTACGTAGGGAAGTATTGGCCTTATCTGCTTTCCATCTGGGGACACTTGTGGGGACACCTGTAGTAGTGAGCCTGAGGTAGTGCCCAGGTAGGAAATCAGGCATTCCAGAAACTTTGAACACACCATTAGAGTAACATTTTAGAGGACTCATAAACTAACACAGGATAGTAGGGTATAAATAACCATAATAACAGCCCCTGACATGTATGACTTCATTACCCTAAGTGTATTATAGTTTTAGGTGGAAATTATAAGGATGTCACTTTAATAATCTGCATAAAAGTGGAAGCTAATTTACTAGTATATTCAAGATAAGAAAGATTTTTTTCTTTTTTTTTTGTTTTTTCATTTCTCTCCTTCCATTCATATTAAAGAGGATGAAGGTAAAGGACAGCACATCCAGGAATGTAAATTTCTTTCCTGTCTATTTGATCATGTGTTATTGGCATTAACACTGTCAATAATTCATGGTAAAAGAGGAAGTTGCCATGAAAGGTTACCCATTGTCAGGCTGTGATCAATAGGTAAGACCACAGCATGTGATGTATTGTCAAGTTTCAGCCAGATTCACTTTCTCATGTATTTTAAAAACAGTGGTAGTTACACTCAGTTTGTCTAACCTGAGCTAATCTTATTTATTCATTAACCTTTCACTACTAATTAGAGAATATGCCTTGAATGCCTTTTCTTTAACTGCAGAATATCAGTTCTCGTTATTTAATTTGTGTGATCGGGCCATGGGCGCCTAGGTTTTGCCTCCTTGTTTTGATGTTCATGTTTATCTTAGAGCAAACAAAACTGTCACTTTGTTTTCCTGTCTGGCCATACTGGGTCACTTTGTAGTACATGATATGATCTAAGACAATCCGATGCAAGGAGACACATGTCCCTTCTCATTGGAAATATGAAGGCTGTAGCTCTCTTTTACCCTGTGGAAAAGAAAGCGGGTCAGGTGTCCAAAAGCAGTGGCAGGAAGTTTGGTGTCATTATTTCTCCTCCTCCACAGAGATAGTGTGTGAGCAGAAGGCAAGAGCAGCACGGTTTTCCTCTTACATGGAGAGAAGGATAAGAATGCTGTGAACACATGTTGACAGCACTGAGAGGCACTTACAGGAAAACACAACTACCTCTTTAACACGCTTCTAAACATGGTTGCACTGTAGTGTTGGAGAAGCATGTGCACTTAGGGAAATCACCTCCTACAGGAAGAACGAGAAGGACATATCCATATCCATTTGCTTTTTTGATTAACAAAGTAAAAGCCCCTGTTATATTTCTTTTCAGGCTTGGAGTTCTTGAAGACCTCTAAAATATTTTGATATTTATATACTCAAATTTGATTAGTTTCATTGTATGCAACTGCTTCATTTCACCCGAATATTGATATGTCAATAATTTGGACATAAACTGATGAGAAGTCTGTGCCCGCCAGTACAATTTTTTCCTCAATGGTCTCTGCCTATGTAAAATTCACTGGAAGGAGTGGTGACAATAATGCCCACCAGGAAAAAAAAAATCCTGATAGTTCTCCGGGAAAAAAAGGGATGTGATGTAATAGTAGTGATAGCAATGATGATATGACAGTGATGACAAGGGTAGGGAAGGGGAAGTGCCCAAATAGTAAAGCAACTCTGAATTTCCTGATTTTTGCATAATTCCAAAGAGTCTGTCCATATAGATATAGATATGGATACAGATATGGATATAGATATAAATATAGATATAGAGATATGTATTATCTTCTTTCTCTTAAACTTTATCATATTACTAAACCTGCTTGTCGTATGACAACCACCCTCGCTGTTAAAACTCAAATCCCAGACCTCGTTCTCCCTACTAAGTGCACTGTCACTTCATTTCAAGTGAACAGGAACCATAGACACCATCTCTTTGGAGGAGCAGCCTAGGAGACTGTGTAAAGAGGATGGCATCACTTCTGTGAGAGCACCACACTGAAGCATGTCTGCTAATTAGCTGCAACATGCATTAATGTACACAATAATGCCTTCGCATCCCTTGTTATTGTTTGGAGATGGTTCCGCTTATCAGTTTTTAATGTGCTCTTTGAAAACTGACACGTCCTCTACCCACATCTCTTTAGGAACATAGGGATTCAACGCCGGATAAAGTACTTTCAGGCTTCCCAACACATACCTGAGAGGGTAATTAAACAGATGGTGACAATAAACTGAATCTGAACACATCAGGGACTGAAGTCCCTTATTAAAAGCCTTATACACTGAAGGGAGGTGAAAGAAAGAAAAAAGCCAAATCCGTGTGCAAGTGCTTTCACAGCCTTCATGTCTGCTATGATCTCAGAAAGAGAGACTACTCAGGCATTTAGGGAAAGGCTTCCACCCTGGAAGAGGGCCCCGGGAGGTCCTCAGCACACAGAGCTAGCAGGACTGCTGGGGCACTCTAGGACTGCAGACTCAGAGCTGCTCCTTGCGATTGCCTTCAAATTTTAGACACACATGTTGTAAATCCACAAGTGCCCCTGACATCCACCATTACTCTAATATCAACACCTTCCAAGTCAAAGGAATTATGCTTTTCTTCTGTCAAGGTCAAAATTAAAGTATTAAGGATTTCTGTGGTGACACAATCTAAATATTTCTGCCCTATTCTTTTTTTTTTTTTTTCTGGGTTCTGCCTTATTCTTGACAATAAAATTACCTATTCACTCCATTGTTGAACTACATTAAAATTCTATTTATTTGTTATATATTAGTTTTGTAAGTTGTATCTTGAATTAAATCTACAAAAGCTTATTAAGGCAATTTTGATATTTCATTTATATGTAGTTATTTTCTTGCAGTATGAAGATAATTTTTTATATATTGTATAGTACATTACCTCCATAAACATACACATGTTATATATATAGGCTGATATAAGTATACCTACACACATGTCTGTATAATAAATATGCACACGTGCAGCATCTGCATTATGAAACTGCATTATTCTACAGGCTTGCAAAGACACTGTGCCATTACACACGCAAACATGCCATTGTGCCCTTACAAAAGGCAATTACATCCTGAAGCATAATTGGGTCAGTGTTTGCTCTTCTGTTTTTCAACCTGCATCAGATCTGTCTCACTTGGCAAGTTCTTTGAGTGTCATTTATGAGCATTCTCTACCATCAAAACAACAATGATTTGGCTTAACTAAGTCCTAATGAGCAAAGGATGGTTCTCCACATACTGTGTTTTTGATTAATCAGGCTCATAAGGATCACCTATTAATAGACTTTTGTAAACTGACCCAAGTGTTAAAATAGAAAAGAATGTAGACCAGGGACAGGCAGCGCTACCTCAAATGGCAAACAGCATTTTGTAGCTCACATTTTACCTATGTGTGGGTGCGTGGCATCTCAATATCTGATTTTAACTTCTCTAGTGACATTTGACAAATGTAGTAAGAATGTTCACATCACTAGAACGCCGAACATGACACGTAGCATCATGGGAACTTGTCATAAGACTCTGTTAATAATATTGACAAGGTTTCAAAGTTATTTTTCAAGTGATGTGTGTTATATGAATTAAATACATGTTATGCAAATAGTGTAGGGGAAAGCATAGTTGCTGCCACTCGGAATATTAGGAAACCTCCTCTAATTAGAATGTACACTTTTAGATTACTGATTATGAACATCAGGGGACCTGAGATTTTGATTCATCAGTAATTCTCCTTTATGTCTACACTAAGATGTAAAAACCAGACCTCTGGCTCTCTCTCAGTGTTTCTGACTTAACAGGCTGTGCCGAGGTGCTTTTTACCTGTAATCTTCAGTACCGCTCTGCCCCCTTGTGCTGCTAGCAGTGAACTCAACGCAGAGCAGCATGACTTCGTCTTTGTACAAGTACTACAGAAAAACCCCACTGTCACTTCTCACTTTTCTGGCAAGTTCAAGGTCAGTGTCTAGCTATTTTCAGCTCATCTCTTCTTGATCCATGCAGAGAAATGACAAGGTAACGTGATTCGAGGTCAGCTGTATTACAGGAAACATTACATAAACGGAGAAAGTGAAAATCAATCCTAGCTGACAGTGACTTCGGGATAATCAGTGCTCACTGGATGCTTCTGTCAGCTTGCCTGCATCAAACACCGTGTGACTTCTGTCAGATCTTTTTAATAAAACTATCTTCTCACTTTCAGCAACCTCAATAAATGTTGCACTGGAGCTGAAATTTTTTAGACTGCTTTAGCCCTCCAGATTGGAAACTCTTCTGTTACTTCATTGGAAAATCTGAGGGGTGATCCCTATTATCCTGTGGTTTGTAATTGACCTGAGAGTGAGGGATGGCTGTAACACCTGTCACCCTGAGTGATGAGTGTGCGCTTCCCAGACTGCGATGGCCCCTGCCAGGTGCTCCGCATCCCGGGCTCAACCCTGCTCTCCAAGCCAGCCTCAGCTCTGAGTCTTCTCTCCTCATTCTCAGACCCAGGACATTTACTTGATCAGTCATTTCTTGCTTGGGACGAGAGTTTTTCCTTCTCCATGTTTAGTTGTCTATTTTCTTCTTTTATCTGTCTTTTGCAGTCTGCTATTTCTCCTGGACACAATCGGAAACAGTACTTAGCAAGATGCTCCACAAGAGTGCTGTGGCTACTACAGGACCTGACATGTCAGCTAGGGGATGGCGCTCCCTCATCCCACCCACCTTGTGTTCCCTCGAAGCTGAAGCACCAGTGCTCCACTGAAGTACAATTTACCATAATATTAGTTGTCAGTGAATTCAAAGACGGAATTCCTAAAGCTATAAAATGGATTAGAAGCAATTTAAAAAAGAATTAACAAACTAGAGTAAGAGTATACTGTCAACAAACAAATGCTCCATCATAGGACTGTAATTTGGAATTTTAATTACCCCTCTGCTCTGTAACAAAACAATGTCTGAACTGGCAGCGATTTGAATCTCTCACAGGTCATTGAGCATTCTAGTTAATTACTCTATGAATAGCCTGTTTTTCTCCCCTCTGGAAACACGTTTCTAATGGCAGTCAAGGTCTGACAAATGTGTCATCTACATAATTAGCTAGGAAGCAACACAAAACATTAAACATGCTTTGTGCCGACAACTATCAAAACATTTCATTTGTTGTCAATTATTCATTACTTTGTAGGTTCTGAAGGGGTTGTTATTATGGAAATAAGTCCAGATGCTAACAAGGTTAGAGTTTTGGATTCAAATTAGTAATCAGAGGACTAACTTTTAAAAAAATGTATCTCATGTACATTCAGCTCCATGTTCCATCAGTAGGAGATTATAAACAAATTTAGCTATGCTCACGTTAAAACAGGGACAGCACATTACCTTACGTAAACTGCAACCCCTGACATATTCTTCTAGTGCACACCATGACGTCTTAAATGCTCTCAACCTTTTGGACTGTCCAGTTTATATATGGCGAAGACAGTTATGAATTTGCACAGTACAAGAGAGTGTGGGGTGGAAAGGGTGAGAAGGAAATACCTAGTGGGGTTTGACTCTTTTCCCAGGAGGCTCAGTGCACACAAGTCAGAATTCTTCATCTGTAACAAACTTTTTAATCTGTTTTAAGGCACTTTTGCAAACCATCCTACACTCATTACCTTAGCAGTCTTTAGGATTTCATGTGCGTTACAGTGTTTCGCTCTCTGTGAGAACTTATTTATTTTATTATGCTAAATATTGTCTTGAAAGCAGAATCCTTGATATATAGAGAGGAGAGGAAAATATTTCTCAGCAGAATCGGCCTCTCAATGGCAAAGAAAATTGCCATGGCAGACACGTTATTGCACACTCTTATCAGAGGCCTGGATCGAGGGAGAGGCTCAGTCCAGTGTCCTGAAGCTTTTCCTTATAAACCAAACTGGCTTACAAATGTCATCTCCAACAGATCATAAAGATTAGAAACAAAACACTGTCCCTACTCGGCAGAGATAAGAAGATTTAACTGCAGAATGCAGTGTAAGAAACCTATGTAAGACTTGTTCTCAAATCAGGAAAATAGAATTCAAATTATACTTGTGTGTGTCTAGAATTTAATTGAGATGATCAGTTTATTTTCTCCATGCTGTTTGATCAGTTTTGTGTACTATAGCACTAGATAAAAAGAAAGAAAACATATTCTATCAGGGAAATCAAGAAGACCCATTATCTAGAGGGTGTGTAAAATATGTCAGGAAATAATTCTACTGCGAGCACTGAGAAAGCCCAGTTAATAAAAAGAGATCAGCCACTCGCTAAGAGAAAATAATTGTCTGTATCTATATCTTTCAAAGCAAAAAGGCAGTCACAGCTCACGCTAAATAGGACACATTAAAATAAGCTTTAATAATCTTTATGCAGAGGGAAATGAATCCATTTTCAGATCATATGATCCACAGCAATAAAAGGAAATCATCAAACTAAAAACAATTTTAGAAATGGCTGTAGACTCTCATTTAATTAATATGCAACAGATCATATATTTATGAAGAAGTCAAAATATTTAGGAAGCCTATAATCCTGTAAGCTTTAATGTGGTATTAAAAACAACAAATAGATGCAAAGTGTTACTGTTACACATGCCTAGCTGATCGATGGTCTTCACATATTGATCTATAAATGGAGTTGACAGTCTGTGTTGGATTCATGTTTTCCAAGCAGCGCTATTTTTGCACAAAACCAATACGGGCAATTACCTTTGTTTGAGATGCCAAGTCTTATCAATTCAATGTGATTTAGTGTCACTTTAATTAAATATCAGGATCTACTTCAGGACAATTTATACAAACAAAGCCTCAAACCTAACTATAAGCTTGATTTGAAGTAAACACAGACAAGTCCTACAATCTCACAATATTTCTTAAAAACTCTGCTAAGCAGAAGGCTTGTATTTTTAGTAGCAATTTTTATGTCTGCCTTCTTGGCTAGCCACAACTTTGGCAAGTATCCTAAATCACAGAAGTAAGAAACAAAAGAAAATTGTTTCCTCTTTTTCCTATACTACATTAAAAAGAAAAATGAAGAAAGTCAGTTAATGGAAGAAAAGGGAGGCGTGTATGTTAATGTTTAGGAATGGCTCGACCTAACTCTTTATTTGAATACCAATAAAAAGATACTTTCCTGTTTGTGATGATCATGAATGAAGTAACGCCCTTCTGTGGGTTTTCAAGATGGAAATGGTGAATATTCATATATGTTGCTGCTTAAGGCACCAGCATTAAATGTTGTCTGCTTGTAAATCCTATGTCTGCAGTTTGCTGATTTAGGCTATTTAAACTCTTCATTAATATCTATTCTAAACTGACTCAGAGGCTGCAGCATCCCTCTTGTAAATAACATCAGAGTGTGTTAGCCCTTTGCATTAGCCATGTGCAGGACTGCACATTAGCTGGTTTTAGCCCTTAAAAGGGCACGCTCTCTTGCCCCATTTCCGTTCATGCAGCTGTCTGCTTTTTCTGTTAAATAAGCCATCTACCTTTAAATGCTTCACTCTAGGATTCAGGATGAGACAACAAATCACTGAGACCAGCAGCTTCCTTCCTCGCTGAACGGAGCTCCCTGGGTCTCCCTTACAGAAGAGTAATTTTCTTGCAGTTCCTATGCATGTACCTCAAGCTTCTCATCTCTGCCACCTTCCCCAGGTAGCAAAGTAAACTTAGTGAACTTTAAAAAGATATGGATTATTTTAAGCCACTGAAAATAATTCTTTGGCATTGAAATACAGTAATGCATACCACCAAAAAAATACTCAGATATTGGTAACTATTTTATTCCTATGTCATCAAAATTTTAAAATGAGCAAGCAAATTCATCTGTGTTTCTGAACATGGGTTAAGCAAATAATTTGTCACAACAAAACAATGTCTAAGTTAATTAAGAGACTCATATTGTATGTATAGGAGAATTTTGCAATGTTCTAGGTACATAGTCATAAGAAAATAAAATAGAATTTCTGAATTAGTAACAAAAATGTATAAATAGTGTGACCCTGTAATATTTGAAGTAATTTTTAAAATAATTCAACATGAATTTTTATGTTACCATGCAGTCCAGCAAATCCATGAGACTTTCATTCGGTCATACTGATGAAGAAATAATATAGATGAGGCATATTTGTTAATGTGAATAAATAACACAAGAATAGTCTTTGTGTTCACATTTTTTTCTGTAGAATTTAAATAGATTTGTCACCATTACAATAAGCCATGCTTCATATGAACATGTACGCACAGTTTTAGAGGACACTACTTTCCATTTCTCCTAAATTCAAAAATTTCCCCCTTGACCATATCCCATGGTCCAACTTCTGAAAAATCAAGTTTTTAGTCTAGCTATAGCAGATAACTTTAACAGGCTTGTTTGAATAAATATGCCAAAATACTTTACATTCTGTCAGTATCTAGTCAGAAAATTGTGCATGGAAAAAAGAGATGAAAAGAATTGAGACAGAAAGAAAATTAGTGCCAGGGCAGGATTTCAATACAGTATCTCTGAGCCAAGTTTTCCCAGTGAAATGACATATCCTCACTAAAATACCCCTTTTATGTAATTATGCACTGAGCACACATAACCAAAAGTAACTTTTATTTTTGTTCCTTATCGTGGAATACATATTGCCCAGGATAAGAATGCGGAAACAAAAGCTGGGATAATTATAGCTAATTTAACTTTGGAAAACTCTTATTCTCTTGCAGTCCAGCATACAACCCCCTAAACTAAAGTTATGTAACAAGGTAATATCAACAATGAGAAACTGCATGATAAAATCCTGCCCAAAAGTGAAAAATGCTAATTTTGTCTCATTTAGCAGCTGGATACAGAAATGCTCATTAGTTTTAAGAGGGTTAATCCTTTTAACTTTTGCATATTGATATGCCAATTATGCCTAATTGTACAAGAGGCATCAGTCAAGGTAATAGTGCATAAACACATGAAAGTTATTAAGTACATCCCAACATGTAATAAAGTAGGTGTTAATTGGTAGCTGAGTTCTGCGGGCTATTGAGGTGGATAATTCATTGAGAGATGGATCACTTGTAATTTCTCTCCATAATTCCTTTTGCAGTCTCACGCTGTGATGTTTTCATGCTTGTCAAAAACAACTGCGGCATAGTGCCTTTTGTTAAACACAGCCAATAAAATATGTTAGGCATCATTAAATATACTTAACTTTTAAACTTTTTCAAAGGTACAGTTCTTGCAGATAATACATACAGAGATGACAATAATTTACTCTAACCACTGTCTCTAGCTCATACTTGAAGAGCATTTTAGCTGTTTTGAAACTAACATCACCTAACAGTGTTGTGCCTCCCAGCAGAAAATAACTTTAAATGAGAAAGTAAATAAAGGAA
Source organism: Ctenomys sociabilis (assembly GCA_004027165.1). Lineage (NCBI taxonomy): Eukaryota > Metazoa > Chordata > Mammalia > Rodentia > Ctenomyidae > Ctenomys > Ctenomys sociabilis. The sequence goes on from PVKA01010336.1 coordinate 25,829, forward strand.
AATGCTTTTATCATTAGTTACCTTATCTAAGGGTGTATTTCTCACTGTCTCAGAATAATCATTGGCTTCCCATGCTAAATGCGTTTACAACACCTGAGAGAAGAATAATTAAATTCATATATTTCTCAAGCTCCTGAGATTGCTGTGAGCTAATGTTCCACTTGAAATTTGAGTGAAAAATGGAGAACAAATGTAATCTGTAGAATGATACTCAGCAAGTTTATCTCACTTAACTCAGTTAGGGAGCTAAATATTTTCTAGCCTCCTATGATATGAACAACACACTCAATTAATAGTTCACAGGTTTCTCCAGGGTAGCTGGGACTCACAGCCTGTCCCTAGCTAACCTACTTCTCATTCTTGCTCATATTGTGTGAAACAAAATAGATATAGGGTCCAAAAGAATGGCTAACATTGCATAAATAATTTTGCAACATCCTATGGCCTCAGCTGCAAGTTACCACCATTATGGAAGAAAATTAACCAGAAGAGACTCATCGCAATCAGTGGGTTTAGTGGCTCAGGATGTGTGCAGGGCCAGGGACACAATTGGCAGTAGAGTTCATCCCTATTTTATTTCAAATCTTTCTAATGACACATTATCGAAACAAAAATGTCTTCCTTTCCAAACCTTAAATAGACACACCATTTCAATCATTGGAGCCCATTTCAAATCAAGTAGTAATTTCCACTACCATATATAATTGGGAGATTTTAAGAAAGATTTTCACATTTTTTGAAAGATTTTTTTCTCAGTTTATTCTTAGCTAATTTTAGCCTCTGGCTTTTCTAAGTGATGTACTGTATTTGGAAGTACAAACACCACATGCTAGCATAACCTCATTATTTTTATGACACTGAAGCATGATAGTAGAGGCTCTTAAAATGAGTCAAAGGTGCTCTTCAGTCTAGCTCCAAATCCACTTTATCACTCTGGATTAGACCCAGCTCTTCTTGTGTGACTGGGGATATTATTATGACTATAAGTAGGCAAAATAAAATGCATTGCAATTTTTTAGTGCATATTAGGAAATCAAATAAAACAAAGTTAATTTGCTTTTTAAAAATAAAGCAAGACTCTGCATGATGAGTGAACTCAGGCCATCCGGAGCCTGGACTTACAGGTTCAGCGACCTTCCCGACATCTGTGAGGATCATAGACTTGGTTTGGCTCAGCCGGTCGTGGGGGCTGTTGGCGGCTTTGATTCTCATTTGCACAGCACCTGTGGCTTGGTGGGTAGAGTTCAGTGTTTCCATAGAGGCGTCAGAATTCGTAGCTCTCTTCATGTCACAGTGATGGCCTGATAAATTAAAAGAAAAAAAAGGGGACTCTAAACATACGATTTTCCCATGAAAAACACTTGGTCGGTATATGCCTTCATTAATTAGTAGGACATTAAAATTAAATAACTAAAAGAGTCTTCACCTCTCTGAGTAGTGAAAAAGAAGATAGTTGTTTTGTAATAGTAGGTTGGGATTTCTGTGGATGAAGAATGGTATACAAGATAGAGGATTTCAGAAACTTGTAGCCAGTCTGCCATAATCTCTCTATTTTTTAATTCTACTAAGAAACTTATAGAAATCTGGTAGTCTTCCTCATATGGAAATGATGGTGTCACCTTCTTATCTTGAGGGTAAATGTTCTTCTTATTAACTACTTTGCTTATTTGTTATCCATTCTATACCTGTACATTACCACCAACACTACCTGTTGTTGTTGTTGAGCCAAAAATCCATATTAACTTGGTCACATTTAAGGGAGCTGAGCTGATGTCAGAATAAAACAGATATGAGGGCTCCTGTCTCCAATATCTTCAGGGAGAACTTAAAATCATTTTTTCTATGGACACATGTGAACTGAATTCACTTGGCTAGTTTAGGAAAACCAACATTTATGAAGAATATGAAAATATTCAGTATCTATGGTTTGCAGATCTATATCTATTACTGTAAAGGAACAGCAGTGAGGAAAAAAAAATAATTTGGGTAATGGCACAAAGATGACCAAGCACGGTAGTGTCCGAGGGAGAGGCTGAGGTGGTTCTTCACACGTCCATGGTCCTCTTCGGCTGCCTCCAGATACTCGCAAATGGATGCATCCTCCCACTGAAACAAAAACTGCAATGCAAACCCAGCCCTGATGGCTGAGGCCGACCTTTTGGCCTAATTGTTGCCTCTATCTCTTCAACAATGTGGACTTCACACTCTTAGCCCTGGGAAATCCTACACAACAGTGATGAAATTAATGATGAGGCACTTATCACAGCTAATACAATCCAAAAGAATGATTTATTTTTGGGAAACAGTAATAATGGTATTTTTAGGTTTGTTGAGTGAACAACAGGGCCATGGTCAAAGTAAGTGAATATTAAGATGCATAAACATTTTCTATTCCCTATAGAAAGAGAAGTGTTACCTCACAATTGATAACAGAAAACAATTGGATAACAACTGTGAGAGCAACCTGACAATCACTTTTTTTTGCAATAACAATGTTCTCAATGTTTAATTTGTACAACAATTGTGTGAAATAGACAGTCAAGCAATATGTTTATGAAAGAGAATATTGAAGATTAGATAGACTCATAATTTGCCCAAAAGGCTGGCATAAAGAGATGGAAAAGTGTGTATTTTATTCCAAAAAGGCAACCTAGAGGGACAAATTCTAGTTTATCTACACAAAGAAAGAAATAGACAATAAAAAAGGAGAAAATGTTGATATATACAAGACTAACTGAAATGCAAACTACCATAAGACAAGAAGCTGACTGGCGATTGCTTAGGAGGAAGTGTAGGTAGCCATGGATTCTAGAGGCTCATAAACTTTAGGGTTCAACATACATTGGCTGTTTACTTGCAGTGGATGTGTGGTGATTAGGCTTCACTGCGTCTATTTCATTGACGTGCGTGCACCTTTAAGATGGTGCCTGAGTGTGTTGAGGAGATGGGATCTTGCACATTCTATAGGGTCCCTCATGCCTTCTCACTGGTTCTGTCCTGCGATCTGCTTCTCTGCTGCAACAAATGAAGCAGCTTCGCCTGAAGTACTTCTTCTATGAGGTTCCTCCATCAGAGCCTGATAACTATGAACTAAATCCTCCAAAAACATGAACCAAATTAAATCTCTGCTCCTTTCATGTACTTTGTCCCAGGGATAGGAAGGCCGACAAATGCATGTGGTTTCAGGGGAATGCACATCTATTAAAAATAAACTGTCTTACAATTTACTTTCACTCTATGGAGCCTCAGTTATAATTCACATAGTTGTTTCAAGAATTCCTTAACTGGTTTGTCTTGTTCTAATGTTCATTTTATGTGCTTACGTGAGTGATGCATTCATTATAAACATTATTTAACTGAATACCAAAGAGATTTTTTTTTCTATTTAGGAAAGGGTCTATGGATTGTTCAGAGTCTCACTTCCAGAGTGAGACTCATGGTGATCTGCCTGTTTGCAACCTCCCAAAAGCTGGGATTATAGGTGCACTCCATTACGCTCAATCAGCGTCTAGGCACGCCCCGGGGAATGGGCCCCACAGGGCAGGCCCAGGGATTGAACTTCAGGTCCCTGCACCTGTTTTCAGGTGCTTTAATTCACTGAGCTATTTTGCTGACCCCAAGAGCTCTTTTAATAATTACAAAATAAAAAAGAGGCAATGAAAATTGGACTATATTTTTTTCTGAAAATACATATTCTTAGAGCTTGACTTCTGTTCTGACTGCATACAAGGCTTGAGCTCACATAATACTTTACAGATTCAAGCTATCGGTCCAGGGTGTGTGTGTGTGTGTGTGTGTGTGTATGCGCTGTGTTTGTAACAACTACAGGGGACTTCATAGCAGCAGACCACCAGCTCTGGTCACCACATGGATGTGGACTGTGAACTTGCACAGGGCTCTGCCTCATCTACCTACAGGATGTGGATCTGGGCGGCTACAGGGAAGCACAGGCCAGTTTGTGGGTCCCCAGCATGGGAGCATGGCAGGGTGCATGGCACTTGAGCAAGGTGGGCCCTACCTGGTCTTTCTTTGAGAGCCTGGGAAAAAGGAAAAGCAAGCAAGGACAGGAAGTGATTTCTTCTAAAGGTGGCCAAGTGGCAGTAAGTAGAGCATAGGAGCAAGAATGACCCAGAGCCACCCTTGCTGAGACCTGGGTGAAGGCCACTATAAGAAGTTCCACCTCTGCTTGTTTTGAAGGTCCCACCCAACACTGCCTTGGGGAATAAGCCACCACTTGGCTGTTTAAACATCCACTGCCTTCCTAGCAAGGCCTGGGGAAACCTGCAGAGACTGACCCCATCCCACCTCCAGGCAGGTGTCAAGGCAACAGCAGAAGTTGGAGAAGGGTCCCTGCTGATGTCTGCACTGCTGAAAACCCAGTCACTGAACACTGTGACATTCTTAGATACACCAGCTTGATCTTGACACAGTTTCAAAACCATCATAGCCCTCAGTACCCAGGGGCAGAGAACTGGCCTTCTGCGTGGGTGCTGTGCTTCTAGAGCCCCCAGTCCTGGTGCCTCCTGCCCTGCACACCTGAACCACTACATCAGGCTGTTTCCTTCCTTCTGAGCCTTCCCAACCCATGTCCCAACCAGATTTCCTGTTCCCTGTCTGTACCTCCCCTGAAATGGGGCTTTTCAAAGTGAAGCATAGATCAGTTTGAGATCTGGCAGCTCCTGAAAACACACTGTGGGTCCACCTCAGAGTTTCTGATTCAATGTATCTATGGAGCACTGAGAACACGCATGACTCACATACACCCAGGGCGCTGCTGCTGCTGCCCCCGCATCCGTGGAATGTCTAGGCACTGGTGGGTAGTGACAGACATGGCTGTGTTTCTGCAGAACACTAAAAAGAATTGCAAAAACAGGAGGAAGTGCTTGAAAAGGGGTAGTGCTTTTGTTAAACCTAGTGTTTCACAAACCTATTTGAATAAAATCAAAACATTTTGTGGCACAACTTTTCAGAAACCTCAATCTCTGAACCATATATTGTTACTTTCGTTTCCTAAACAACCTGGACTACAGAACCCTACAGTGAGGTCTCTAGAAACTCGTGGCACCTACCTGGGAGGTGGCTGGAACTGGAGCATGGTCGAACCATCCTCCTGGTGGAGGGAAGGGGCAGATTTTGGCATTATTAGGGGAAATTTCTCAGGCTGAATCTTGATCTCTTTTGATCAAGAGCACAAACCACTGCATTTGCATGGTCCTTGCATGTTCCATTAATAGGACATATTGTTTCCTGTGCATGCACACAAATTTCAGTGTCAAGTAAAAACTTGCATTCCTATATCCCTTTTATAATCCACCCATAATTTGCTTAGTGATATTTTACTGTAAAGAGGCAGGAGTACTCATAAAGCCTCTTATCTGACTTTTGCTGATGTGTTTCCTTAGGTACAGTCTGTAGAAAACATTGGCAAAATCTTCTTTCTTTTTGGTTAGGCTGATCTTTCTCTCTACCACAGTATTGATGCTATTTCCTCCCTCTTTCTCTTCCCTGCTATTATTTCTTTTCCCACCTCACTCATCTTCACATGCTATTGAACTCCCACTGCACTCAGCTTGTTCCTTTTATGCCGTTCCTCATGTATGCAGTTTTCTTTATCTGCAAGGATATATTGCAAGACTCCAGAGGCTACCTGAAAGTGTAGATAGCACTGGACCCTATATGCACTTGCTTTTTTCCCATATGTACGTACATATATATGATGAAGGCAATCTATTAACTAAGCACATTGAAAGATCACTATTACAGTGGAAAACTTTAAGAATGTGCTTTCTCCCTCTCAAAATTTCTTATTGGCTATACTCAACCATTTTCTTGTGATAATATAAGCTGATGCAATGCCCATATTGTTACAGGTATCCAAATTAGATAGAAATATTATAGATAGTTAGATAGGGCCAGGCCCTGGAAGGAGATAACACAGAAGACAAAGACAACTATTAGAGAGATGGATGCTCCTGCTGTGAATCAGGCCTAAAATCCTAAAGGCAAAAACCAATGCTAAAAGAGTAGCATCTGGGATTGATATTCTAAATAGGTGTCCATCACCTGGAAAGACCCAAGTGAGTCACTAGCCCAACCCCCAAGGGGAAGAGACCTTGTCCTATAATCCAACCCCCAACAGGAAGAAACCCTGTCCCATGTTAATGCCGGCTCACTCCGAGACTCACTTCCCCATTTGGTTCTGGGCGTAATCAATTTTATATGAGCAACGGTGCTTGTAATCCCATTGGTGGACCATAGTTTTGTCCCACCCCACATCCACCTAAGTGAATTCCCATTCTTTCCACCTTACTCCCACATGGCTTTACACTATAAAAGTCCCTGGAAGAGACAGCTTCCCCGGGCAACCCTCTCAAGCCCCCCTTCTGTCCCTCTATGACAGAAGCTTTTCTTCCAATGAAGTTTTACTCTCAACATCGATTTGTTCCTAAAATTCATTCTTCAGTTTTAGAGAAGACGAACTTATCCAGATCAGTTTGGGAGTTTTACTTCCCTGTATCAATATGGTGAGATGAAGGAGTAAATGATACAGGCTTTGTCACATAGCTGTAACTTAATTCTTATGCTTTAGGAGAACACAGTCACCATGCTACTATAACAGTGGATCTTACAAGTGAGATCTTCTAAGCACCTACTGGGCGGGTAGTGTATACTACAAGCACACATTGTACAAAGGCATGGCTCATGCTCTGAGAAGAGCAGTTAGCATGGAATTTCACCATACTTTCAGAATAGTACAAATTTTTAAGAGTTGTGAATTCTTTTCATTTTTGGAACTATTCATTTCATATTTTCAGACTATAATTGACTATAGATAACTGAGAACATGGAAAGAAAAACATTGAAATAGGTGGACTACTGAATTTTATTATAAAATGTTATTTAATATTATTATATAATGTTCTGTAACTATTCCTATACATCGAAGGTTTCCACTTCTGCAGAGTACTATATTGATCTTAGGAGAGTACAGAAAAATGATATGGAACCTTTTCTTAGATATTCATATCAGAAATAAATATCCAAAATCAGTTTCCTCCAAAAAAAACCACATTTTTCCAGGTGTATTGAGGCTCTTGTACATAGCAGATGTACTCTCTTGAAAATTGAAGAGAATATTCCTTTAGCAAGTACTTTAGAGTTTTCTGTGAGTGATGAAAAATAACTTAGTAAGGTATGAGAAACAGATTGTGTTCAGGTGAGAAGAGCAACAGTGACATCAAAATTGTTGTCAATAAGATATGAAGAGAGATAACGTCTCCCAGGGATGCTCACACTACACTAAGTTAGATTACGGAAGGTTAGGAATATCATCAAAGTGCTTGGCAATGCAGAGATGTGCAAATACTTCTATTGTTATAAACTTTGATACTACAAAATAAGTTGCCAGAAATTTCAAGGTGAAAGAATTGATGGGTTTCATCAGTGAGGACATGTCTGGTCATCTTGCTTACACCTTTTCAGCTGAATTGTTAGTTGGGAGTGCCGGTGCTCTTAGCCCAAGCAGAGCCACAGGACTGATGTCCTATAGTGAGAGAAAGTGGGAAGAAAATGTTCCATGAAAAAGCACACAAACATCTTACATGGATGCATTGAGAGGAAGTGGGACCTCCACGTAGGGCAGAAGGGGATGTAGGAGAGCAGAGAGAGGACTGGAAGGGAGGTAAAAATCTGCCAACAGTGGAATGGGGGCTATACTAGTAGTTGTGATATTTGGGACTTTTGTACTGCTGGGTTCCTAATTCTATTAGGAAACTCACACCAAGTGGGCATCCTTGACTAGTTTTATTCTTCATGCTATCCTAGCCTCTCATGCTCCCCTTGCTCACATTCTAACTGTCCTGTTCCCACCACCAGCTGAACCTTTCACCTCTAGGGAACCAAAGACCCCCAACATCACAAATTTGGGCATCATCTCTTCATAACAATGAACTTGCTGAAATTTTCATCATCAACTTCCTTACCTCTTAAAATATCCATCTTCTCTGTCTCTCATTTATATGTAATTGTCCTGGTTAGACTAACACTATATTATGAAAGATTAATAAGACTTCCCCAAACCCACAAGGTCCTATTTTCTTTTTTTTTTTTTTTTTCTTGTATTTTAGGGAAGGGTCTAGGGGTGTTCAGGGTCTCACTACTAGATTGGACTTGGAATGATAGGCCTGTTTACAGCCTCCCAAGAGCTGGGATTACAGGCACGTCACCACACCCAGTCTCAAACTATGTCTCAGTGTGCCCTAGGAGCTGGGCTGACACAGTAGTTCTGGGGATTGAACCCCAGCCCCTGCACCTGCTTTCATGCATTTTAATCCACTGAGCTATTTGGCCAGCCCAGGAAGCATTTTCTTAAGCCTGAACTAGAAGTGCTTCTGGCTACCTGAGCAAAATACTTGGAGTAGAAGAATATTCATCAATTCACTTTATTTAGACTCTCATGGACAGTCTAGAGGAGATGGCATTTATGGCTAGGACTTGGATATTAGCAGAGTGTGTCACTTGGGCTTGTGTGATGAGATAGCCCTGACATAGTGTTCTTATTTGTGAGCTTGTATGAAATGAAATTTAGGGCAAGAAACCTCATTGCAAAGCCTTCTAGATATTGATTCAACAGAAAGTCAAGTCTTGGGTCTCTTTTGACTTGACTCTTAGCAACCTAAAGGGGTTGTGCTTCCAGAAACATCTTTAGAAATTCAAGTTGCACTGAATAGTGCAAGAAGAGGTCTGATCCTATGAATCTTTCTGCAGTATTCCCAAAAGCATCCACAGGGACCACAAATCATCGTATAATGCCCTAGTAATTTCTAAACTCTTATTGACCCTCTTTTCCAAATTTAATAGACTGTGAAATCAATAATATTTGTTTATACTTTTCTCTGTGTAACTTAGTAATATCAAGAGTACTGTTACCTCTGTGATGACAACTTTGTTTTATTTGATTTACACACCTGTTCTATATTTTTTTCCTAGAATACACTATGTACTCAGTATTGTGCTTTCATTAGACATTATTTTAAAAGCATTGATGATTCACACATTTGTGCTCTTACAGGATGTACTCAGGATGTTGTTGAGTGATTAATACTTTTTAATAATAATAATTCTTTTTTTGGCGGAACTGGGGATTGAACTCAGGCTCTTGCCAGGGAAGGGCTTATTTTCCTGAGCCATCTCCCCAACCCCTAAAATTGTTGAAGAACTGGTTTATTTTGTATTTGCCTGTGATATCCATTGATTTAAGAAACTCTCCTCTAAACATCCCTGAGTTAGATATTGAGTGCAAATCACTGAAGCCTGGCTTCACTATTTCTCTAGACTTCCTGATTTTATATAAGTAAAACAAGAATAGCTTGTGGTGTTGCACTAGTTCCACTTTCAATCCTGTTTCACAAACAGGAAGCAGTGATGAGGCTGCACTTCATAAGAGCTATACAAACTCCAGCTCTGCTCAACGGCTGTGGTTTCATGGCATTCTAGCTTTCATTTCTCCACTCACACTGCAAATAGCCAAATAGGAGGGAACATGATACTTCATCTAATCATAAATTTCATAGCTGCCCTGCCAATTATTGGTTACGCTGTGTTAATTATGCTAAAATACAGCAACTTGCCCTTTTGAGTTTGAAATTATATTTTTGACATCTCTTTCACACCAGAACCATCAAAAATAAAAGTAAATTAGGAAGTTCTGAGATAGGAAGAAACGGGCAGGCACTATGGTATAATCACTATGGGAGACTCAGGGATCCTATGTCTCTTCCCCATACTTCCACAGCCTACTCATAGTAGCCTGAGGTCAGCATGCAGGGATTTGGGTTAGTTAAAGATTCCAAAGTCAAGTGGAAGTACTTATGGGTAAATAAAGTAACAAGAACTCCAAAGAAAAATCTTTCAGAGATCAGGATAATACCATGGTCATGCTGTAGGCATACTAGGAATCTCTCTAAGCTATATAGGCAATGGCTATACTAAATATATAGGTATATATCTATATTAGGTATATATCTAAGGTATATAGGTATATGTCTATGCTAGATATATATAAGGCATATGCTATACTAAGCACATATCTAAGGTATATAGGCATGTCTATAATGGGTATATATCTAAGGTATATGTCTATACTAGGTATATATCTAAGGTACATAGACGTATGTCTATGCTAGGTATATATCTAATGTATATAGTATATATCTATACTAAGTATACCTAGTGTATATAGGTATATATCTATACTAGATATATCTCTAAGGTATATAGGTACATATCTAAGACATATAAACATATGTCTATGCTAGGTATGTATCTAAGGTATATAGATGTATGTCTATAGTAGGTATATATATCTAAGTCTTTGCATTTAATTTTTATACATGTTCTTGTGCTTTTGGACAGAGCAATAGAGACTGAAAAAATGGTTGAATGCATAAGTGGAAAATAGATATGGAAACTAATGTCAGTGTTTGCAGGCTATCAAAGTACTATTAGTAGAACTATGTTTTTGACTTAGATTATTTCTCATTTTGAAAATACATATAACATATCCTTGATTGTTATTTTTATGGTCTAGTGAATCACGTATATTTGTTTCATAGTAAGAAGCAGAAAAAAAAGCAGGAATTTTCATATACTATTCATAAAATAAATATTTTTGGAGATTCAGACAAATTTTCAATAATGCAAAGAATTTCATATATATGCATATTTGAGAAAATCCTTATATTACCTTTTCACTTCAAGAAAACAACTATTTTTCACTGTCTTGGAATTTAGGTGAGTTGCTTCTTTTGATAATAGTATGCCTTTAGGTTCAGATTTTTTTAAGTGCTTGATCTTATCTTTCATCAAAATAATATTGTCTTGTGTGACATGCATTACCACTGTGGGTTTTGGAACAAAGCTATCCTAGAAACAAGCATTGAGTTTGGCCTCAGAGAATTCTTCTTTTATGGGAATGAGCCAGGGTTTTCACTGCGTGGCTACACCAGCCTCGAGAGGCCTGTCCCTGCCGCTCATGCCGCTCATGGTGGCGGGGAACCTCTATGCAGCGTGAGATCCCATTCCGCGCTCTGCAGGTGTGGGGAGAGCTTTTCTGCAGATCTGCTAAGAGCTCATGGCAACTCCACAGACAAATAGTATTTCTCCGAGAAATTCATTTCGATTCCCGGGAAAGGTCTTATGCTGCTCTGTGACAGAGAAAAGTCTGTTTGTTCCTCTGTGGACATGACTCGTGGCGGTGGTAGCCCCAATAACGTGTGGCACAACCTCGGTGTCATGCTTTCCTGACAGGTCAGTAATTAACTTGCATTGCGATTGTTTGCCGTCTCCACCATAGCAGCCATTTACCAAAATAACATTTTAATTTCAGCTCCTTCCTGCTCACTTTCCTTTTCTTTTTCTCCCTGTGATTTCTACATCTCTATTAAGTCTAATTTCCCAGACCACTTCCATAAGCTGAGAAAGTGCAATCAAAAATGTCAAATATAATGAGAAAGGAAGATCACAGCAAAGGAATTTTACCCTCGCCACCCCATTGGGTGACATTGCTTTTGACTGGTATAGTGTTACATATAGGAAATATGATAATAAGGCTTTGCATTTATTCAACTTTTGTCAGGGAATCTTGGGGTATGCTGCATTTCCTTACAAAGCCTTGCAAGTCAGCCTCCTTGGTAAATTTTTATCCAGTTATTGTCATTGCACATGGCCATCTTAAGTAGTGAAGGTAGCTAACCTCCCCTGAAACACAGACTTGCTATTCCCATGGCTTTTACAAAAAATCATTCAGAATCCTCTGGTAGAATCAGACCCAAGCACAACTGCCTAAGATGGAGACTGATACATGCACAGCCGAGGATAATTTCTAAGTGAAGATGATGCTGACCCTGGATGTTGCGGGACAACTAGGGCTCCTTTGGGCAGAGAAGAAAAACCAAGAGAGGCACCAGCTGAGACGGATGCATCTAGGAAAATAGGAGTGAATATTGACATCCCGGGACATGCTGTTGTTGGCTTGGGTGGGAAAACAAGGGAGAGATGCTGGATTAGGTCCGGATTAATGGAACCTTGCAATTTCTGTTAAGGACTTTGAATTTGTCTTTTAGCTATGGGAATAATCTAACTGCTTTGTGTAAGGTACATTCTTTTTCCAAAAAATGGGACAAGAAGTGATGCACAGTAATACATCCCCAACCACTGAGGCTGCAAAATGAACAGGAGATTTCTCATGAGAAGGAAAGTTCTATCAGAATTCACGCTCAACATGTATTAAACACCACTCTTATGAGAAGAACATTTTGTGGGGTTTCAAAATTTTTAAAATTTCAGTTTGAATATCCAAGTATGTGTTTATTGTTTCTACTTACCAATCACATGAACTGAAAGGTAAAAATATAATAGAAATAACAAAATCAAGTATTTCAGATAGAATGTATCAGAATACAACTACTTCTAACTAAGAAGATAGACAAAAAATAAAGTTAGAATTAGGGGAATTGCTCCCAAATTTCCCTGTGATGAACAAGAAGGTAGCAAACACTGAAAAGCAAATAGGAACAAAATGTCTCTGTGACTGTAATTATACTTAGGGAATGTGAGAAATTCTATGAAATGGTAATCTCCTTAAATAGAGAGAAAAATCATAAGATGCACAAGTCATTACTTTGTTTCTGTGTTTCCTGTCAGTTTTGAGCTAATCTAGCAAGAAATGTTGAGCCATTTTCTGCTTCTAGCATACAAGTATCAATTAAGGAAAAATAGGGTGACTGTGTTAGCACTCACGATAAAATGTCACTTAAGGAGAAACATCAGCTACAGAACAAGTTGCTCAAAAGTCATAGTATTAGAAAACATTGGAAGAACAAACGGTATCACATACCACAGGGACTGGCTTAATTGTTTGTTCTTTCTTTGAAGGATATGATATGTGAAAAGGAACTTTAATGTAAGATGTTTCATTTTTCCTATGATTTCTTGTTCTATAGTGCTGTTGGTCTTAAAGGACTTGACTCAGTAGCAAAGACCTTTCATGTGGCCAATTAAAACCAGTGGCCCTAGGCTAGCAAGATAGCTCAGCAGACTAAGCACCTACTTAGGCAAGTGCAGGGACAGGGGTTCGATTCCCAGCACCACAGGCTCCCCTGGCCCTGTGTGTGCTGAGCCAGCCAATGAGACCAGGTGTGGTGGCACACACCTGCGATCCCAGTGCTGGGGAGGCTAAAGACAAGAGGATTGAACAGTGGTCCCTTTATACAACTGTGTAAATATACCAGGTTTCTATCACTATCTTGGCCTGCTCAAAATTGCATTTTGTGTAATTATTGCTTCACAGCAACAGACATAATCATTCCTTATTGACCGTACTGGGATATGGCTGGCATTTGTCACATTTAACAAATCTGTTGTTGCACTCATCACCTTTCTCTTAATCTTGGCCTCTCCAAGATTTAAATGGCTTGGACTGGATTTCAATGCCAAATCAGTGCCCAGAGATGGAATTAAGTTTCAGAATATCACCTTCAAATCATTGAAAAGTCACTTTTCTCTTGCTTACTTATGAGTAAATGCATTTCAAGTAGTGTGTGCATGTCTGTGTGCATTTGTGTGTGCATGCTGTGTTTGTGTATGAAATTCAAGTAATCATTGCATCTTGGCATATTCTTGTGTAGTTATAGCCAAACAACCCTATCAGAATGGCAGAAGCTTTGTAGGACTATGTTGTTATCACTGTACATCTCTTACTACCAAGAAGCACCACTATTGGTCTTCATTATTGCCTATTTTTTACTTTAATTCGAATGGAAATTTAAAACACATACTTTTCCTTTTCTGGATTTATTTTACTCCCACTGTACTTGTGCTGATAATTGTTATTTAATATTCTTTGGTAATGTGCTGTGCAAAATTTTGTTCACTTTTCCATTAGCTTTTCTGTTCTTTCTCTTTATTGACTTTTAGGATATATTAATGCATTCTGTTTACAAATCATTGTTAGAAGCCCATGTTACAATCATCTTCTGCCATTTGTGGCTTATTTTGTCACTCTTTGAATGGTACCATTTAATAGCTATTAATTCTAATGTTGTCTACTATATCATTATTAATTTTATTTTGGCAGAACCAAGGATTGGACTCAGGCCCTTGCACTTGCCAGGAAGTCCTTATTCCACTGAGCCATCTCCCTGGACCCTGTAATTATTATCTTTCTTATAATTAGTGTTTCTTTTTTCTAAAGAATCTTTGACCTAATTCAAGGCCACAACCATTTGTTCTCATATTTTCATCTAAATAATTTACTGTTTCAATGTTTATTCAACTAGAAACAATGTTTGTGGTCAGTCTGAGGTAGGAATCTTTCCACATGGGAAAGTTGTGATTTACACGCAGCATGTCATGCTCTCAGAGGTGGGGCTTTTGGATAGTGACTGGACCATGGGGGGTGCTATACTGCATGGTGGGTTACTCTAAGGATGATTTTGGAACTAAATGTGGCATTGGCATGTGGGTCCTGGCTGAAAGAGGTTGGTCATGGGAGCACATGGAGTGGAAGGTTTATCTCCCTCCCGACCTTCCCTTTCTTCTCTTCTTCCTGTGTGGTATGATGTGGGCAGCTTCCCTCTATCTCTAGCCCTTCCAGCCAGTGTGTCATCTCTGCCTGGGAATCAGCTGATCAGGAGGTATAATCAGAAGGCAAACCCAACTTCTCCTCATTTAAATTGTAGGTATTTTGTCTCAGTGATGAGAAATTGACAGGGACTTAAGTTGTATGTCAATTGGAAGGACCTCGTTATCTCGAAATGGCAAGGGAATGGGTGTATATCTGAAGAGCAGTTACTAAACAGCTCTCTTCACCGAAGTTGGGAAATGAGGTGCAATCTGAGATGCTGTCAGTAATTACACAGGTCTCTGATTAGACTCAGGGTGGGCATTGGCACCTGGGAAAACAAGTTGACTAGACAGAGTTATTCAACAGGTGGGTGGAAACGGTTATTATAACAGAGAGGAGCAAGACTGAGAAGTCTTGGCAGATTGGCAGATTGTTAACCTAAGAGGTTTGCTGACAAGCAGCAGAGTTCTCACTATTTGTTCAGGTCTAGCTCAATTACCCATAAAGGAAACTTACAATAGAGAGATAGGAACTCAATCCTAGCAGGTAAATGGGGCAACTACTGACCAGGTTACCAGAAAGGGAAGTGGTGACAGTGACAAAGCAAATGCCCAAGGAGGAAGAGGTGATCTTTTGCAGTGCTGGGATATAAAGTAAGATGAGAATGCACTTGATAGGTGCCTTGTAAGCCTAGATTGAGAGCTGGGATCAGTTGTTTTAAATCAAAAATCATAAAATTCCCCTTTTATTAGTGCTAAAACTTGCCTGCATTTAGTTAAGATTTCTCATAGGTTTATAGGGTAGACATGACTCCACTTCCATTTAAAATGGACTTGTGACTACAAGTCAAGGGAAAGAAAGCTCTCTGGGAGGAATCTTTGTGGTTAGTGTGTGCAGTCTGTTACACTCGTGGATTTGGCCACACCTGCCAGAGGTGTTCCAGGTCAGAAAGGCTGAGGAGCACCTTGAGCAGCTGCAGCTTCGGTTACCACTGTTGGGTGTCACAGATGCACTCTTGCTTTCTTTAAGTTACTTTTATAAATGTTTCTGTACATTTTTAAATGTCTGTATTGTCCTCAAGTTATTACTGAGCACTTTCCTATGCACTTTTCAGTAGGATGCTAGGATTCTGCCCAGAGCTTTCAGCATGCTAAGCACACGTTGTGCCACTGAGTTACACCTCTGCCTCCAACTCCATGTTCCTATTTTTGATAGCAACAGTTACTGGGTTCATTTTGCTAACGTTAGTGTTCTAAGTAAGTGTTCCAGAAGGTTCACTTTAGGATATATCACTGGGGATGTTAGGGCAGTCCATAGCTGAGAGGATGAGAGATGAGCAAATAAGCTGCTAGAAGATGTGTCAATAAATAAAAACAGATTTATGAAAGTGATGCTCTAGGGCTGGTGAGATAGCTCAGCATTCCAAGGCGCTTGCTCAGGCAAGCTTAGGCAACGCACAGGGACTTAGGTTCAATCCCTGGCACCACATGCCATGCCAGCCTGCTCCCAGGTTAGACTGAGCTGTTCACAGAAAGAGAAGAGAAGAGAAGAGAAGAGAAGAGAAGAGAAGAGAAGAGAAGAGAAGAGAAGAGAAGAGAAGAGAAGAGAAGAGAAGAGAAGAGAAGTGATACTGTATAAAATGCTTGAAAGAACTACACAGTGGATATTTACATTAATAAGCATTATCATGAGAGAAACATTTCTGTTAACCCCACAAAATACCACTGCCTTCACTTTGAATACATTTATCCCATTATCATTATTATTACTATTATTATTATTATTATTATTTATTTATTTTTGTGGAACTAAGGATTGAACTCAGGCCCTGGCGGTTGCCATGGAAGCCTTTATTCCACTGAGCCATCTTCTCGGCCCCACATTATTCCATTATTTGTGCTGTTTTTCTGAAGCAATTCTGGAAGTCCTGTTTTGTGTCTTTATGATGTGTTATAAAAAATATAATGAACATGGATGCTGAGAGCCATCAAAAGGAAAGTTAGGCTAACCAAGTCATCACATATGTTCTTATTCTTTTTGTCCAACACACCCAACAGCATAGCTCTGGCTCTTCCACAAAGTTGCCATGACCATGAAAGGGATATATTTCTTTGTCTGTTCAGGGTATTGAGGCAGCTGCACCACTGTGAGTGAAATCTACACAAACAGGACTTCTACGACTGCTTCAGAAAGTAGGAAGAATATGGGAGTGTCCAAAGTAGGGACTGAGCAGTTTTTTAACTGTAGTAAATATTTTAAAATTGATGTACCACATTTACTATCCTTGTATCTCATTTAAGATTACAGTCTGTTTAGATATCCAGATCAATCAATCCTCAATATTTCTGCAAAAGGTATCTTTTAAAAAATTATTTATTTGTTTGTGTGTAACTATACATCTCGGACCTGTAGCAACCTCCTGTTTTCAGCCTCTTCAGCCCATGCCTGGGATTCCAGGCATGCATCACCATGCCCAGTTTCAGCCCATAGAGCATGTGGTACCAAGGATGGAACCTGGGTCCTTGCACTTGCCAGGCAGATGCTTAGACCACTGAGCTATCTCCCCAGCTAAAATGTATCATTTAAGAAGAAATATAATTTCAGAGACCCAGTGACAGTAATCTAGGTCAACTGCACAATTTTCAGTGTAAAAGTGCTTCATCATTTTGTGCTTATTTGCTTATATCAGAAACTTTGTAGCATAACGTGATGTCATTTGAACACTTGGAAAACCATTCTTGACAAAGTTCAGAGGAAATCTGGTTCAAAAACAAAATATTACATAAACTGTAGCTTGTGCACGCTTCCCTTTAAGTAGTTGAGAGTATCAAAATAGTGAAAAGTTATTTAATAACATCACTTAAAATGAAAGTATTTCAGGTTTACCATTCTTTATACTTGATTAGTCTTCAAATGACACTAGGCTTGGTGTATATATTTAAGCATTCCCTGTCCTTTCTGGGCGGAAGAGCTGAAGCTTCTCCTTGTGTACTTAGCCTGTGGGGCCAATTCACAGCAGCATCAGAAGCCTCATGCAGGGCTCATTTGGCTGGCTAGGTCCTCGTTTCAACAAATGTGTTTTTACTTCTTTGCTTGGATTGGACTTTCCAGGACTCTCTTCACTCAGTGAAAAAATAGAAGCAATCCTGATTTCATAGTGTACCTCCCTGTGCTCCAGGCAACTGAGGGCTGCTGTGGTTTAATACAGCCAAACTTCAGTCTTAATTCTGATTTCTCATAAAACAAAATACTTGGATTTTAGTGGGGATTCATTGAAGTAGAAAGGAAATGTTTAAATATTTAGAGTTAAAATAGTTATCGGGATTATCATATTAAAAATCATTGAACACTAGTTTTCACTCTTGGCTTTATTTGTTTATATCCTTTGTCATGATGATTTCCATGACTTATCTATTAATCTTATCCATTAACTGATCACATGTGTGGCGAAATGGGTCATGCAACATGGCCTGGCTCTATAAAGTCATATATGCTCTGTTGAGTTTTGTGTATGTATGTGTGTGTGTGTGTGTGTGTGTGTGTGTGTGTGTGTGTGTGTATGACAGAGGATGTGCAGTGCATGTGCTTTAAAACATTGCCACTACTATCACTGCTCAACATGCACACAACTCTCTTTTTGATCTTGTGCACAGTGTATATCCACATAGTTGGGACAACTAGTTCATGCTATTCAAAAATACCCTTTGAAACAAAGAGTAACACATCATTACTTAGCAAAGTCAAACTTTCAGAGATGTGTTTTAATGACTCAAAAAAAGTGATCCACACAGAGTTGGTGGAGAAGGGAAATTTATTTTCCAGTTCAGAAAATGAACCCAGTCAGGAAAGCTAGACAGACTAAACAAAGATCTAAGTGAAAATGCTGTACGTAAGCGGATGTTTTTCTGCAGACTAACTGAATGCTCTGGTTAGTAACCAGGCATCTATTAGTATTGGTTGTACATGCAGAAGTGGTGCAGAGGACACTAGTTCTCCCTGATAACCATACTCAGTTCTTGCCTTCTTAGGAATGGCTAAAAATTCAGGAAGAGGTAAGAAACCTGCAGACTGCCAAGCAAATCAACCCACAGACATATGTTGTTGGGCCTGAACAATATTTTGGAATGTTTTGGGTCAATTTCCAATTGAAAAATGAGGACAGTTACTTAGAAAGAAAGAAAGAAAGAAAGAAAGAAAGAAAGAAAGAAAGAAAGAAAGAAAGAAAGAAAGAAAGAAAGAAAGAAAGAAAGAAAGTGTCACAAATCATCACACATAGCAATGGCCCAGGATGCCCAGCAGGTGAGCTGAGGAGGGCAGAAGCTTTGTGCTCCACACAGTACACTGTTACTCATATCCCTAGTTCTCTCCTATCTACTTGTCTTTTGTGGATGTCTAGACATATCTGGAAGCATTTGTGCCTGGGAACCCTGACATCATAGAAATAAAGAGCAGAACCAAGAGATGGATTCTATTTCTTCTTCTTCCTTTTTTTTCGGCATATAGAACAGGGTGTACAAGTGTATAAGGTTTCACTGTGTAGATCAGACTCGTAATGATCCTCTTGTTTACAGTTTCCCAAGTGCTGGGATTACAGATGCGAACCACCACATCTAGTCTCAACCAAAGTCTCATCACACCCTGGGGAGAGGGACCGGCATGGCAGGCCAGGGGATCAAACCCCTGACCCCTGCATCTGCCTAAGCAGGTGCTCTAATCCACTGAGCTGTTTGGCCAGACCTCAGTGTACTTCTTTACCAAGGAGTTATTCATTCCTCTTCATTTCACTTACTCTTTATGTATTCTTGGAATTTTCTCAACATGTTCTCAGTTACAGAAAGTGAAACCCTGGGCTCTGCTCTTTGCTACTGTGAAGCGAGTTCATCTTCCTACCCTCTCTTTGCTTTGACATTTTGCTGTTGGTATTATTTCTGACAGATATTAGGCCCTGAGCTAAATTGCCTTCTCTTCTGTATTAGGGTCATATGTTTTTCTGCTAAACTGACTATGGACTCTTAAACCCAGACACTATATTTACCAGTGTTTTTTTGGTTCCTAATGTACTTCAAGCACTACAGAAAGTAGTGCCTGTCTAAAGTCTCTGGTCTCTAATTCTCAAGTTCCATATACATTTTCAAAAAGTGAAGATTCATCACCTTGTTTACAACAGTTACACTTCCCAGTCTGTCCCAAGTGTCTTGGATTTTGGTGTTTGGTGCCCACCTCTCCATAACCCTGGTCAGAGGAAGACAGAACAAGCATTCTATCACCTTGATTACATGACTGTCCCAAGTGGAGCTCGCTATGTATCTGCCATACTAACTAGTTTCCAGTTTTCCTATTGAAGTGTTTCCTCACCTTGACTGATCCATCCATATACTAACTTGTTTTCCTAAAGCTACACTGGTAGGTAAGAGCTCATGGCCACTCCACCGTACAGGCTGGAAGCCTTTAGCAGTTGGATGCTACACTCTCACGCTTTAGTTTCATTATATAGATGTCCTTGTGCCATTTGGCTTCAGAGGTGGGAACCAATATCAGCACATTTGCCCAACCTCTGTAATGGAACTCTGAATGGATTTCCCTAAAAGAACAGAATAAAACAGACTAATTAATGTGGTGAACAGCCTAGGCACCAGATCTCCCAATTTCCTTTCTCATTCTTCATTTTAGACATACTTTGCAAGGAGCCCAGCATACTTACAATGTGGACCATTTACAGTACTACTTTACAAAATAGATAAAAACTGAATTAAACATGAAAATGAGTAAAGACAATTCTAAGTTTTTTTATCTGTTTCTATCTGAGGGCTGTGCTTTTCTGCTTCATTTTAATTATAGGCCTAAGAGTCTGTGGCTGCCTACCACTGCTGAAGTGGTGTGGTGAATAGGAATTCTTCAAAATTAAAGGATATTTTTGAAAAGGGCATATCTTGTGCTACTTGAAGTAAAATTTCCATGTCAACCAAAATCAGTAAACAGACACGAGACAGCTCTTCTCTCTCCCTACACAGCTATACTTTACTCCTACACATAAGTGTATGGAGGAAATGAAACTAATAGCAAGAAATTGGGTTGCTGATTTGCACAAACTGATCACAATACCTAGAATGGAAACAAACACAGATTACCCTGGTATGATTTTTATATCATAGGATATAAAAATCCTTATATCAAGGAAAAAATGTCCTCATTTGATTTAAGAATATATGATAAAGCAGTTACTCTTATTGTTTTCTACCAGTATTAAAACTTTTGAAACCAACTGCTGGTGACACACACTATGCAAAGTTTTTATTCACTTTTTTTGTTTCCATATGAGGACCCCATACACACACTTTAAGACAGAAGAAATACCAGTATAATTTATACATCTAGTAGTGGTGGGAGCCAGGCCTGAACTTTTCTCTTGCTGGCTCCTGAACTATTATTTTAGTACTTTACATCTCCTTCAAGTTTCTGTGTTCTATTTAGAAGAAAACAGCTCTAGACTAGAATTTGAGAAAAAAATTCTTCTAACATTTATGCATCAAATTTACACTAGTTGTCATATATCCTTACACAGTTTAACTTCTCCAAATTTCACTATATTCTTCTATTAAACCTATAAAATGTTTATACTATGTTTTATTTGTTTGGTGCATGATATAGATATATACAGAAATGTCAAACTGAATCAGTTAGTATGCACAATTAATATATATTAATAAAAAATTTAAAAACTATTGATTTTCTCACTGGTTTGAATCAATGATAAAATAAAACAAAATCACAATGTTCTGAATAGATTGTAAATTGATGCTCCACATTCTTACTTTTAGGACAGGGTGCACAAGTGTTTAGGACAGGGTGTACAAGTGTATAAAACATATCTGTATAGGCAAGATAAAAAAAATAGTGCTAGAGTAAGTAAGACTATTTTATTATGTTTTTTAAGTGTTTAGTACAAGAACTACAGGGTCTCAATATATAGATTAGACTCATAGTGATCCTCCTGTTTCAGTCTCCCAAGCCCTGGGATTACAAGTGCATGCCACCACACTCAGTCTTAATTGAACTTCTCAGTATGACCTAGGAGCTGGGCTGGCATGGCATGTTGGGGATCGAACCCAGGCTGGTCCTCTCTACCTAAGCAGGTGCTTCAGTCTGCTGAGCTATCTGGCCTGCTGTTAATTTTTATATATTAGTTTATGTTTGCAATACAGAGTAATGATGTTTGTTTTTGAGAATTGGTACAAATATACAACAACAGTTCAATTCTATTACCTTTCTACTCCCCTGATTTCCTTTTCCACCTCCAATATTTTGCCTTCTAGTCTCCTAACTTTTATGTAGCTTGACTTACTTAAAGCATTCCTATGACAGTGAGTGAAAGAAGAGAGTGGAGAGTGATGAAACATGGAGTCCATTGGATGCACACCATCAAGAAGGCAGAAGAGCCCACAGAGAATGTAATATTACTTGTTGCCATGATTTCAAACAGACCAAATTAACTACAATTAGAAGAAATGTGGACTATTTTAATTACAGATGGAATATCTTGACAGTATTATCAAGTGACAATTGAAAAATAAGGAAAACATCTTGGAATAGAGATCAAACCTGAAAATAGACAGTTAAGGATCATACCCTGGGGATTCATTGCAAATCATGAGAACAGATAACTTTCAAAAACAGTACTAGGAGAAGAGAAGGTGCTCTAGAGCATGACATTCAAAGGAAATATGAGTCACACAAGTAATTTAAAATTTTCTGTTAGCCACATTGGATGGTAAAATGTGATAGGTGAAATTAATTTTAAGAACATATTTATTTATTCCAGTATGTAAAAATTTAGTCATTTTAGCATATAATTATGCAAAAATATTAATGAGATATTTTTCATTCTCTTTATTTGTACTAAGTCTTCTAAATCTGGTGTTTATTTTACACTCAATTTAGACTAGCAATATTTCAAGTCTTCAATAGCCATTTGTGGCTTGCTTCTACCATATGGCGCACTGTAGATGTAAGAGAAAAATCATAGGAATTTGAGGCCTGGAGAAAGATACAGGGTCTAGAGGAGACAGAAAAGAGAAACATTAGAAGATTCTTGTAGTATGCCAATCTATAACAAAGAATGTTTTTACTCATATGTTTTCTCTATAGAAAACCATGCCTGAACAGCCATAACAACAGTTTTTCTACAAATGGTAATGTTTTAAACATGCAACGAAAGGCAATGTAATTTTATTCTTTCAGACTTTTGAGCCTCATGAGAGATATTCAATGTTACCTGAGTACTAACACTTCTGAGGCTTAACAGCATTATATAACAAAAATAAAATGGATTTTAAATTATCTCAATGTGTCTATAAATCATGACAAAATCTACCAAATTGCAGTTTAAATGTGGGTATTAAGCTCAATTTTAGCTTCTTGTTTAAAATGGCAATACCAATTTTATATGAATTTTGTGCCAACTAATTATTATTAGGATTGTAAAATATAGAGCTGTTAATGTATATCCATATATTGAAAAAAACTATGATGATGATCATGAATAATTCCACATTAACAATTTATACTAATAAATGTCTCATGCTCTTTGAGACTAAGAGAATACTGTAGATTACTTTTGCCACTGCAAAACCTTTCTACAGTGCTAGAGACACAACTGGATAGTCAACCTACATTTTCCCCTCCTACCTATTCCACGTATACTTCAATGATTCTCCTAAAACTGCTCAAATTTTAGCATTTTAAAAGTCTAATAATAAGTTAATTAAATCCTGAAGATTTAAAAAAAGGGTAATACAAGTTTCCCTTGATTCAACACTTAATTTCTGAGTCTTCTCCCTTTCACACTTCTTCAAAGAAGATACTCTGCTTTGACTCAAGGCTTGGATTATGTTGCTAGAGACTAGAAGAAAAAGCTCTCTGAATTTTTAGGAAATGAATCTTCATAAACATAAAATTGTTCCATTTAATGCCACCATGTAGAAAAACAGCTTAAAATTTAAATGCTTAGAAGGGGTTTATAGTCATATGATTGTACATGGTGGGTTATTTCTTTTGATTTCAAATATCACCATAGTATCGGAGTATAATGGATCACAGCTGACTTTTTATCACTACAATTTTACTAAAAATATGCCAAATATATATAGTGTCATTCGTATGTAATGTATTTTTGGATTTTCTAAGTCTAAATTGTCCTATTTCCTAGATATAGGAAAAGTTACAAATCCCAGTGAGGCTTGCTTTCTTCTTCTATAAGTCACATTTAATCAACGTTTATAGCACTTATTCTTTACCTAAGTAGTCACAGGCTATGTATCATATGCCTACCATTATTTTAGCTTCTAAGTGGTGCTAAAAAGGCAGAAAAAGCCAATGTTCACTAGAGCCACACAGTCTAAGGTGAAAATGGCCACTGAACACTCTGAAAAGTAATGAATTCATTATATCTAAAATGATGGTAAGGAAAACAGAAGCAGAGGAGAGAGGTAGAGAGGGTCTCACAAATCGGGAAATGCCTTCCTTGAATTTAAATTGAATTATAGCAGAAAAACCATTTGAAAGCCTTAATAGGAGAGTTCTATCATGCAAGTCTTAAAACAATCCTTCTGTCAAATCCTTGGAGATAACAGTAGTAGATTGCAGAAGCCAGGAGAAGTGTTGGTAGAATTATACACTAAAAATAACAAGAGTAGCAGAGGTGCTTGAATTCAGAATATTTTGATGTTTGTTTCTTGCTTGATGTTGAATTCATCCCTGCAGAGCCTAAACCTATTAACTAAAAGTCCAAACTATCCAATCATTTTATGAGTATAAGAATAAATGAATACAACTAAAAAAATGCAAGCATTTGAAGGAAAATCAATTGCATAGTTATTTTTCTTATTAAATTTTCTTTTTTATTGTATTTTCTAAAAAATGTATTTGGTTGTTATAGGTGCTCACTACTCAGCTCAGACTCATAGTGATCCTCCTGTTTTCAGCCTTCCCAGTGCTGGGATTCGAGGCACGCGCCACTACACTCAGACCTTATGACTGGCACAGCACACCTGGGGATGGAACTGGCATGACAAGTGGTGCGGGGGATTGAGGGATTGATTTTTGGTCCCTGCACTTGCCTAAGCAGGATCTTTGATCCACTGAGCTATCTCACCAGCCTCTTACTGTATTTTTTCTTCACATGTATTTTCAGTATTTCTGAGACTTATGGTTTTCTCACCCTCAAAATATATTTAATGATGAACTATAGTCAAAAATAAAATCATCCATGGAGCCAAAAACTCTAAATAAAAGGTTATAACAATGCCCAACTCCTTTAACTTCTTGAGTTAATATAATACATTTAAATCAACATTGTTCATTATGTTTCATGTGACTTTCTTGAACATAAAACTAAAGAATGAATTGATGACTTTCAGCTTCGTGTAAAATTTTATAACAGCACAGGTGTCATATTTTATTCTTTATGTTTATTGAGGGAAATGACATTTTATTAGTCAACAAAAATGAGCAAAAGGAGCATACAACTCTGAAAAATGCATTTGCTTAGAAAGTTTCACTACAGGTACAGAGAAAGGGAGTCCACTGTGGGAACTCTGCTTATTGCTTATGAATTTGATGGAGCTTGGAGGTAGGTGGACAAAAAGTGGAACACAGCGTGATCTTTTTTTTTTTTTTTTGTCTTTTTGAGACAGGGTCTCACTATGCAGTTCAGTCTGGCCTTAAGCTCACTTTGTAGCTCAGGCTGGTCTCGAACTCACAACAATCCTCCTGCCTCAGCCTCCTGAGTGCTGGGATTACAGGCATGCACCACCATGCCCGGCCACAGCGTGATCTTTAGGACTTTTTTCTGGAAAGGTAGCAGAATGGTTATGCAATTAAGTGAAGTAGATTTTTAAAACAAGGAATGAATCCAGCTGAGTTAAAGCAGGTGGACAGTAGTCCAGTGATTAGTTTTGAACAGACACACTTTGACTTTTTCAAGCAGAGATGATGAGCGCCAACTGCATTTGAGATTTGTGCTGAGATGAAAGGTTTGGTTTAGAAATTTAATTCATACATAGGTAGTATTTAACATTATTGAACTAAATAAGACCAAATAGAATAAATTTAGAAGAAAGAGCCAAGACTAGATGAACCGATCTCCCAAGATTGAGCTCAGGGAATGTCAGCATTTAGAGAGATGAATAAGGAGAAAAAGAAAGCAAAGGGGTCCCAGCAAAATCATCGGGGGAACAGGGGAAATTGGATAAATAAAATATCCCAAAAACCAAGTAAAAAAAATATCTTTGAGAGAAGAGAAGTGTTTAGGAGCATCAAAGGCAGATGGTCAGTGAAGGGACGAAGTACGAAGGGCTGAAGTCATTGTATTTGGTAAAGTGAAAACATGTGGGACTCTGTCAACAGTATATGGTGCAGGGAACTGGGGAGATGGCTCAGTGGAACAAGTGCTTCCCTGGAAAGCTTAGCGGCCTGAGTTCAATCCCTGGTTTCACAAAAAAGAAGAGAAAGAAAAAAAAAGTATATGGTGTAATATCTCTATTGAATTAAATTTATAAGTATAGATGTATTTAAATTATTTTGCTTGTAGGTTTGCTAGCTATTTAAAAATGTTTGCCTCCGCAGTAAGTCTCAGCATTATATAATATACATTGGTTAAAATTTAGAATTATTTATGAAACTGAATTGAATTGCACTGAAAAAGAAAATGACCATTTTAAAATCCACAATTTTATTGTGTGATATGAGCAAGGCCAGTTTTTAAAATCAGCTAAGTTTTTGCCAACTAAGAATTACTTTGTCAGAGGAACTTCCCAGTATTTCATATGGATGGAAACTAGTAGCAGAAATTGCCTCAGCTTTCTTTCCTCATTTCATTTTATATAGTTATTCAGTTCATCTATATTCACACTCAATAGAGTGCTCTTCCTTCTGGTTAAGGTCATTCATCTGCTTAAACTATCGATTACACCCCTATGGCTATTCTCTTCTGAGATCTTTAAGGTTTTAGGCTACATTTTTACAATGTCCATTCTTTTTTCTCCTTCCCTTCAAAATTCATCTTATATCATCCTTTTAGTACTCCATGTTTCCTTTTTTTTTTTTTTTTTTTTGATATCGGGGACAGAACTCAGGACTTAGTGTTTGCCAGGCAGGTGGCTAAGCAACTGAGCTCACTCCTCGGCCACTTTTCCAACTTTATGAAATGGAAAGTTCACTCTCCCAGTTCCCCACTTCCTTTGAGGTCTCACTCCAAGACTTGGACTTCATTGGTTCTTTGAGTCCTTATTGTGCAGCTGAGTATCTATTCTTGTAAGGAAAATAAACTCAATATTAATCTTTTGAAAACTGGATAGATTACAATATTAATGTCTGAAATATCTAGTAAAGATATACTGAGATAATTTCTAAAGATTGATGAATCGTGAATGGTTTGGAAATGTAGTCTGCTTAAAAACCTGAGGTCTTGGGCCAGGGAGATGGCTCAATAGAATAAGTGTTTGCCTGGCAAGTGCAAGGGTTTGAGTTTAATCCCTGTTTCCATGAAAGAGAAAAAAAAGACCAATTATTGCCATACTGTTTCTCAAGTAAATGTTTCTTTTTTAAAAAAGGATAAAAAGATGAAAGAAAAAGACAAGAAAAAAAGTCACAAGATTGTCCTGCTACAATGTTGTATATGGTTAGATTTCTAAATCTCTATGCAAAAATATGTAATTGCTTGTTAATATTTTTAAAAATACTTTTTATTTTAATTTTTTTCCTTCTGTAGAGACTTAAACCATAATGTATCAATACTTGATGGAAAGTACTTGTTCCATGTTATGCGTAATATGCTTGATATTCAGATAGATAGTTTAAACCCAACTGCATATGTTGTGAGATAATAATAAGCTTCTTTTCAGGATGGTTAACAACCTAAATTTTCAGACCAAAACTTAGAGAAAAAGAAGGCCTGCAAGACAGCCAACATCTTGGCCTAGCCTTTCAAGGTTAGTGAAGACTCAGAACAGAGGAAAACCTTAATGTAACATCAGGTAACTCATTTGTGTGCCAAATTTTCTGGTCAAGGAAATTATGGGGCAACAGAGGAAAGTGATCAATGTTGTAGAGTGTGTTTAAGGAGAGTCACATGGAAAGAAAACATTCTCTCAGGCTTTCATGGAGAGCAAGTTGGTCAAGCAATGGCTGTGACTCATCCACATTGCTGACATTGACAAAGGATCTACAAACTGCAGTACAGGGTTTCAGGACAAATCTGGAGGTGATTTGACTGACATTATCAGATACAAAAGTTACATTTATTGTTAAAAGGTCTTGCTTTATCTTGATCTTAACCATCCAGCAGAAAAGTATAAAAATGAGGTATAAAGAGTAAAGCCATATCAGTATGCTGAGCTGTAAAAGGCTCAAGTCAACAACTCTGACATTGCCAGTCCTATGAATAACTCACTACTATTATGTACTACTGGACTATGTTGGAACATTTTGCTGAATTCTCACATCTATAATACTTAAATGCCAATGGAAGGCCTTCTCTGACAAAATCAAACAAAAAGGGGATAAAAATGAAGGACCATTTTGTATCTGTATATTCAAAATAGTTAAGATAGATGTATATTCTCTTAATTCAATGAATAAAAAGATCTGCTCTAATAGTGTTTGTGGACAGGATATCATGTCTGCATCTTGCACAATGAATAACCACTAAGACAATAATAAGCAATGTATTTATTATTGAAACTGTCCTACTAATAGATTTTGAAGGTATCTCATTATTATCTGTTTCTCAATAAAATTATTTTTTAAAAAACTGTGGTCTTTCTGCCAGCATGCTTATGAGATACTAGCAGTAATTCAAAAATTGGTTTGGTGAAAACTATAATTTTATTTATGGTAATAAGTGTGTATGTGTATTTTAAGTGGATGTAACTACCCACATACATGAAGATGTTACATTAGCACAAATTTTAAAAAGTCCATGACTAGCAGTCTATAATCAATTAAATTATCTATGATACATCTATATAATATATGATACAATCATAAAAATAGCATGCAATAATTGCTTTGTTACAAAAACAGTTCAAAGGTACATTTATAAAAGAAAAAGCCAAGTATAGGAGAATATATATTAATGCCACTTTTAATACATTAAAGGAATATATACAAAGAGATATCTGAACGTGTATACCCATATATCATATTTTTACATAAACAGCCTTTAAAAGATTGCAAACTGAAACACGGTTACCTGTTTTGTTAAGAAGAGAATAAATAAGACAATTAGGAATAAAATATTAGACCTTATCTAAAAGTTTTATATTGTTTCATTGTTATTTTTGACTAGCGAATTATATCATAGATTCTCAAATTAAGTTCTAGCAAGATTTCTATGAAAAGAACAAAGACCATGAGAAGTGCTGCATGGGTAGGAGCCTCATGGAGAAGGGTGGGTCGGTTACCTTCTCCCCTTACAGAGATGAGCCCGCCTTCACTGGGTAATGTAGGTGGGAGGAGCAGATAAAACCCTTATGCGAGATCTCAACAAATGCGAAAATATCAGCATGCAGGTGTGCATATCACGTGCTTAAAGCACAGTGTTTTCTTACGAACCTGAGCCATAATCTGCACGAAAGTCCTATCTGTTGTCTCAAACTATTTTTCTGGACTTTGATCCCATTAGTATGCTTTGGTCCAATAAAGCACTCAATTCATTGATTCCTTTGAAGTTATCTGACATAGTTTTTGTATGTATACATTCTCATTCTGACCTCTGAAATAGATTTCTTTGAGAACTACCACAAGAAATGACCCCCCCAACTACTTTGAGTTACCTCACAGGACATAAAAAAGTTTTTCTATATAACACAAAGTTCTCTGGTTTATGGCTGGGCAAAATAATAGGAGTACAAAGAATTGAGATAAAATTCTGAACTTTAAGACTAATTACTTAATATATTTATTTATACATTCACAAAACTATTCTATAAATATTTTTAAGCATTAGTACAGTTTTATACTAGATTTTTAGAAGACATTTCAAGTGATTTTCATGTATGATTACCTATTTAAATATTTTTAAATTCACTTCAACAGAACCTCATCTCATTCAAATATACTGTATTTCTCTTTACCTAGAGTTTGAAGAAGCAGTACTTTTAAGTATAACTAAATGTGGCTTGGTAGTAGAAATTTGAGGATTTTACCTAGAAAAGATGAAGTCACCCTGTTTCTGGGAAAATCAGTATAATTTTTAATTTTTATTAGCACACGTTTGTCATACACAGTGACTTGTTTTTGTCAGAGGACCTCTGTTCTCAGTTAAAAGGCCACAGCTTCAGGTGTGAGCTGGAGACACAGGCCTTGCTCCTTGGTCTGCCTTGTGTGAAATCAGGGGCCTGTGCCGGCACACAAGTGACTTGAGGGTGAGGTCTGCTGTGGTGACAGAAAAAGGCATTACTTGACCACAGAGCTTGCTGAGATGATCAGACATAAACCTGTAAGTTTTCAGTAATTTAGTGGAAGTTTCAGATTGTTTACAGCATGGTGAAAATAAAAGCTATTAAACCGAGAGTCCCAATCTCAATAATTCCACGTGAACTTCTAGATCCTCTTACACCTGAGCTTATTGTACTTGGATTTTTCACAAATCAAAGAATCAATATTGCTATTGCCTAAGCTAAATTTAATTCATTTTATATCATTTCTTTAAAAAATTCTACTAGTATCTAAATTAAAACACAAATTAAATTGTGTTTTAAAACATAAATATAGTCATCTATTATTTTACAATCAAAATACATGCTTCTAGCATTTAAAGAGCTAAACTCATAGTATTGAATAGGTTTTGAAATACATCTGTACAATCTTTGGTTAGGTTGAATATTTTCTAAGTATATAGAAATACTAAAACTTTCTAAAAGATATAGTAGTCTATAGAAGCTCTTTGGCAATTGAGTATCTTAAGATTTGGTCAGAATATTCCAGAGATTATAAACCGCTGATAAAAGCTCTTCTGAACACATGGTGCTCTATCTTTCATCTTCACTAACTGCTTTTTCTAAATTATGCTAAGCTCTCTCTGTTTTAATTCATCTTTCATTTTACATATATTCAATAAGTATTCTAACACTTGACACAAGAAACACTTTTTTTAACAGAAAGTTTGCTTTCAAAAACCTTTGAAGACTTTACTTCATTGCTAGATGTTAAGCTAAATGTAAGTATTACATTTGTTTATTCATGTGCTACTCTTTATAACACAAGGGAATAAAATAATAGTATATCAAGGTAAAAAATCTGAATTATACAGCTCCTATACATGGAGAGGTTCAGAACCACAATATTAAACAGATTTAAATAGTGCTTTCCATTGTGAGGAATCAAGACAAATTGAAATTCTAATCAGAATATCAAAGCAAAAGCATATTACTAGAGTCTCCACTCGAACAATGGTGGAGTGCAGTGTCTATACTTTAACAATAAAGAGCATTGGACACCATATGCTAATCTTCATTTTTTTCCATAATCATTTTAATAGTCAACAAGTAACTAGCTCTACTATTGACAATTGAAAAGATCTTAAAGTAGAATGTGCTAGTATCCTGATAACTTCCTTCTAAATTGATTGAGTCAAAAGCACTTATATGTGTCTTTCAATAGAAGGCAATAAAAGAAAGGCTTGGTGCCACTTATCAACCCTGTAACCATTTTCAATAACACAAAAACTGTTGATATAGAGGTCATTGTTTCTCCCCTTCAGCAGCACAATATAAATAATATTAAGGATGAGTGGATCATATCGTGGGCTTTTATTAAAATTCTTTTAAAACTCTAGTCAGTCCTATTTTAGGTATTTGTCTAGAACTTTGCAATGCTTTTATGTTTTCTGTATGAGCACTGCAGTACTCAAAACATTCTATTAAAGCAAGAATCTAATACCAAAGAACAGTTTTTGTCAATGTATAATTAACAGATCTTTTGCATTTGTAAAGGTAATCACTTTGGACAATCAGAAAGAAAGAAAGCTATATAACTAACTTAAATAACAAACGTATATCTCTAGTGGACCTTAACCTTCAATGAACCCAGCTATAACCATCTTTTAACGATAAAAGCTTTGTTTATGTATTATAAAAATGCCTTCATTTTACCTTACTTCTCAAATAAAACAGAAAAAACTTCACTTGTCATAATAGAAAATACTCCCTTTCATTTTCAATGTGCAGTGTTTAAAGTGGGTATCTTGTACAGGGAAATTCAAGATGTTATTCTTAATGATATGAGATGACTTTTATCTTGCATTTCTGGAACCTGAATAATGTTTTTCTTTCTTTTTTACAAAAACAGTCATGTAAAGGTGCATAGTCCCACATTTTTCAGGTGGTTATTTTTAAAAGCACTTACAAACTAAAACTATGCTGTATTCTGTCTTTAACATTTTAGTCTAAAATCCTAGCAGCTGATCCTAGTAAAATATTTTAGTAAAGGACCTTAAAATTTGGCAGCAGTACATATGTAAATAATATGCTTTTCTATACCAAAGGAAACAAACTGATGTTTTAATCACAGGTAAAAGCATAATATTTTGTACAAATGTTTGTATGTTCACACCAAGACGTAGGAAACTCTGCCAAATATTTGCAAGTTTAAATTTCATGTATAAATAAAGTTAAAACTTACTTACCTCTTCTCAGTGATGACTTGTTATGGAAACCGCCATCAACTCTTAACTGTTAATGATTCGTTGAACAGAAACGGAAAACAGTATGGTCACATGTTGTAAGAGTAGGACTGCGTTGGCTGCTGCTTAATTTCAGTACTAGAAAAAAAAAAAGCAAGTGGTGGGGGTTGGGGTGAGGACAAACTTTTAAATAAAACCACTTCCTGGGTAGATACACTTAGCCACACATGTCATACCATTGCCTGAGATGAAGACATTGCTTTTCAGAGCCAACGGTATCGTTGTTCAACGTGATGATCAATTTTTAAATATTCCCGGTTTATGTAGAGTTCTGTCAATTTTAATTTAATGGAGGAAATATGTGATCAAAATGTGTGCAGAAGGAGGAGCAGGTTGCTAAGCACTGGGGAAACTTCCCCTTTCTCTGCCTTCTAGCAAGGGTTTGCAAAGGAAGCCTATCCTGTCCCTGGTAAATTCGAGCCTGTTCATATGCTGTGAGGAGACTTTTCCTGCCAACTCAGGCAGCTAAGAAACCACCTCTAAGCCACTTGTGCTTCCATTGCACTCCTGTGTGGACCCAGTTAGTAAGACCTCAGGCTTCGTGCCAGGCGCAGCAAACACGATTCAGAGCTCTGCTGCCCTCCTGATGTCAGTGGAGAAAGAGCTCAAGCCGAAGCCTCTGTGGGCTGTTCTCCACACTCCTGTGTTCTCCTAGCAGTCTCCTAAGCAGTTGCGAATTGTACTGGAGTGTTTCTGCTCTAGTTCCAGGATTGTTTGTGTGGTCTGACTTAAAAAGAAAATATACAATAAAAGGCCCAACATTGATCGTTCTGGCAAACTTCTTTGTACCCACCCATCTCAATCTGCAATCCCAGACATATTTTTAAAATATCTGGGCATTAGCTTCAGGACATGCATCTTCACTGAACCATAAGTTTCAAGAAGTAAGTTTGTGGACTCCATGTTGGACTACATCGTGAGATATATAGGATAATCATGAAAGGAAATGCTTTCCTTCCAAAGAAATACAGAAGAAAGGTGAATGGCAATCTCTTATCATTCAAACTAACCAGACTAGAAACCTGTAAAACACAGCACAGTTTAGCAGAATATTTGGTGTATCAAAAGGCAAAATGCATACTAGTTCTGTATGGCTAAAGTTAAGGCTGACATGTCCCTGTCAATGAATCTAAATTTTTAAGGATTTTCCTTTAAAGGTATATTTTAGATTGATCAATTTATTCATTTATTCATTGATAATTGGCATGCCAGAGTGGATCTTCTTTAATTGTTTTTTCATTACATATTTGGTACAGGATGTCACTATGCAGCTTGGACTTGTACTAATCCTCCTATTTTCAGCGCTTGGATTACAGTGTGCGCCACCACAACCGGACTCTGTGGCCAGTTCAGCACTACCCAGGGGCAGGGCAAGTGTGGAATGCAGGACCAGGGATTTAACCTTGGTTCCTGTGCTTGCCTAAGCAGGCACTTACTCTGCTGAGCTATCTCACCAGCCCAGGAGTGGATCTTCTTAACTATTTACATGCCTAAAGTTTTCATACTGATAATTTCCTTTTAATACTGAAGAAAACATAGAACAAACATGATGGCAAGAGTGAAGAAACTAAAGTTTAAAGTTCTATTTTTATACGCTATTTACTTAATTTCAGACAATTTGTCTAAATTATCTAAAATTCAGTTCATTTATCCATAAAATGGGAGGTACAAAATGAAAACAAAATCTTTCCAAGATAATACAACTATTTAGTCATTTTGAATGTGATGAAGAATTGTTGACATTTTCATTATTGTGAACTGGAGAATAAAAAGAAATATCAAAAAAATTCAGTAGTTTTTATCAATTTAGGCCTTTGTAAATTCCAGGAAAATTTAAAAAATTTTAGGACAAAATATAAATTAGGTCTCTTTTTTGAGGGGGGTCCTAATAGCCATTTAGGTGGAGCCAAAAACACAGCCTCTGGGTCTAGGTAGGCAAATGAGCCCCTGAGATGACTTGGGCTGGGTCCCCGAAAGGTGATGCGGTTACTGTGATGCGGGCTGCAGCTCTGGGTTTTGAACCTAATGGCTGTGTTCAATTTGTACAGAGGCCATACGCGCTGTTTTAAGCCAAGCACTCTATCAATCACTATGTTACCCTTAATTTTCACCAAATTGTGAGCTATTCAATATTATAGTCTTTTTTTACACATTGGGTATGGGCGGGGGAGATAGCTCGGTGGCATAAGCGCCTGCCTGGCAAGCACAAAGACTCAGGGTTCAGTCCCCTTCCTTGCATGCTGTGCCCCACCAGTGAAAGTGGGCATGGTGGTGTGAGCCTGTGGTCCCAGTACTGAGTAGGCTGAGACGGGAGGGTCACTGAGTCCAAGTGGCACAGAGAGACCCTATACCAAATTAATAAATAAATAAAAGATGAAAAAATTTTGAAAACTTTTTTAAAAAGGGAAACTAAGGTTAACTTGTTGCCCACATTAGTAAGGAGTAGACTCAGGAGTCAAACCCAGAAGCTCTGACCTCAGAAACGCTGTTCTGAAGGGCTCTGCTGTCTCCTAAAGACCTGCTCAGCAACGCTGCTCCCAGTAGATAAGGCCAAGGCCCCTTCCAAGGTTGCTTTCACCTCTTTGTTGATGGAAATGATGTATTTGGCAGATAGAAATCATTTCTACTGATTATACTTAAACCGGGTCATAAAAACATTTTCTAAATGTTAAATCTATGTCAAATAAGTTAAAAAAAACAGGGTAAACAAAAATATACTATGTATAGACAGAAGAGAGTGAATATATATAATTCACCCCAAAACAATCTAGAGATCCATTCAATACAAACCTGATTATAGTTATACCTGGAAGCATAAAGAAAGCTTCTTTCAGGAATTCTTTAGGAGAAACAATAAACAAGCATACTAAGTTTATTTTCAAATAAAAGAGCAAAGATATTTGACTTTTCTGTAAGATATTGATATATTCCAAAACTTACTAATGCTGACCATTAAGCAGACTGCATTTACTTGATAACACAGCAACTGGCAAAATATGGCCTAGAAGAACAAAGATAAAAGAGTCCATTTTTGTAGGAATGGTGTTAGCAAGACATATGCGCCAAGAGAGGAAAACAGACTTGAACCCTACGGTAGATGACACGTGATCCCCAGCATTTGAGGAGAAAACCATGGTGCTTTCTAAGAAAGGAACAATATTTTGTAAAGTGGACACTTAATTTTGCATAGCACCCTTATATTACAAAGGAAAATAACAAAATTACATGAATTTCATTATAAAATAATTAAAGTTTGGATTTAATGTATAAAGCTTTAGAGAAAGACTATATAAAATTAATAGTCAGGTAGCACAGAACTATATCTATAAAGCATTTGTACAAATCAATAGAAAATGGCCAGGGAAATGGCTCAGTGGAATAAGCACTTCCCTGGCAAGTGCAAGGGCCAGGTGCCAGGGAGATGGCTCAGTGGAATAAGTGCTTCCTTGGCAAGTGCAAAGGCCTGAGCTCAATCCCTGGTTCTACCAAAAAAGAAAAAGGAAAAAATAAAAAAAATATATATATAAATAGCAAAAAACAATGGGCAGATAAGAAAAAAAAAATCAAATGACCTGAATAAATAATTCATGAAAAGGATCAGCTTAATATCCATCCAGTGGGTGAAGAGATGAACAACCTCTATAGCAATCACCATAAAACAAGTTGAATCAGCTCGCATTGAAATGGAAAATATCTGAGAACTCATGGTGAAGAAACTCCCATTCATCGCCACTGTAATTGTCATTTGAAGTCATT
This sequence comes from Ctenomys sociabilis, assembly GCA_004027165.1. Lineage (NCBI taxonomy): Eukaryota > Metazoa > Chordata > Mammalia > Rodentia > Ctenomyidae > Ctenomys > Ctenomys sociabilis. The sequence goes on from PVKA01010336.1 coordinate 61,948, forward strand.
CGGAGAAGTAAACTGGCAAAAATTAGGAAAATAAAATTAGATGCATACAGTATGTTTCAGCAACTCGACTCTAACATTGATACATAGTCCAGAAAAAGCCCTCTCTTCTTTCATCACAACAAGCAAACTGATATGGGTCTTGGCTTTTTACAGATTAGGTAATGTTTACACATCCTGTGTCTAAGGATGTATGGATGATGAGAAAAACAGAAGTTTTGAGGCCCCCTGAATCGATGTTAATAGTCAGAAGGAAAATTTAAAAAGAGAGGAAATCCAACTAGGGCTAAGGGTTAGACTTCCTGTGACAAAGATGCTTATGTTTTCCACATTGGAAGAGGGCTGTGCTCCACTCCCAAACTGCTGTTAAGCAACTGTGAAATTTTTAAACTGGGGATCTCTATTAGTTTACTGGGCACTTACTATATGGTCAACAGTGTACAGTAGGCAACTTCATGTTCACTTTCGCTACATACTGAATAATTGCATCCCCTACATTGAAATCCTAACCTTCAGGAGATGGTCTTATGAAATTGGGGCTTTGGGTACAATTTGGTCATGAGAGTAGAGTGTTCATGATTCGGGGCAGTGCCCTTGTGGCAGAGAGCTCAGGAGATGAGCTGGCCCCTTGCACTGTTAAACACACAGCCAGAGAGTGCCCTCTGTGATAGAGTGAAACCTCATCTGAGACTAGTCTTGGACTTCTCTGCCTCCAAAACTGTGAGGAATAAATTACTTGTGTTTTTATGTTTCCAAATTTATGGTGTTTATAGCAGACCAACTAGATTAAAAGAAACACACATATGTATCACTATCATATTAAACATGCATATATATCAGTATCATATTAAATGGTGCATGCCTGTAATTCTAGCACTTTGGGAGGCTGAGGCAGGCAGATCACAAATTCAAACCTTGCCTGGTTTATTTAAGGATTAGAGAGAACTTGTCTCAGAGAGAGTAAGAGAAAGAAAGAGAAAGAGAAACAGAAAGAGAAACAGAAAGACCGAGAAAGGAAGATAGTGATTATATATTCAGTTAGATTACTAGATAGTAATCATTAATAAGAACAAAAATTAAAGCACTGAAATGCAACATGCAATGCTGAGGAAGTCTAAATTTATGACCTGGATGTGGTTTCATGATGGAAAAGCAAGAGAAATAACTGTGGATTTGGTGGTGTGAAGTGCACATGCCAGGTACTAGAGATGCAAGCACAAAAGCTAGCAGGAAGTAGTGAGTTTGATACGATTAAAAATGGCCTGGGTATCAGAGAGACTTCAGTAAAGCTATCCATGGTGAGGCATAGGAGAAAATTCTGAGAAGTGACAGACTGCTAGGCCCTGCGGGTTCCTTGTCTTTAATTAAAAATATAGGTGAAAAGGGAAAACAATGGACTCAGTTTTACAAATTCACTACATCTGTTTTTGAATAGTTGACTAAGGAACAGCAAGAATAGGATGAAGGAGATCATTGAGCACAGAGGAGATAAGTGGAGTTGAAGCAAAGTGGAGGCAGCAGGAAAATCGGTGAAACAGTCAAACTTTGGACCTGTGCTGACAGCAAGATTTCCTCTTGAGCAGGCAAGGATAAATCTGGTTTAACTGAGACTGAAATGGTGGAAAAGGAGCTGGTTTCAGTGCTAATACAGGACTGGAGGTGGTCCATGTTAAATCTGAGGTGCTTATTTGTCCTCTTGGTGGAGTTGAGTGATAGGCAGTTAAATGTGAAAGCGTGGAGGTCAGAGAGGTAGAGAGAGTCCAGTTGAAAGATGTCAGTTTGGGAGACATCATCATTTGACATTTCGCACTGTGCGAGGTCTCAGGCCGGACATCATGATCTCCAGAGTGAGATCATCATATTTAAAATAAGCAGGGTCCAAGGACCAAAACTCAGTGGGACATTAAAGGTTAACGACAGAAAAATCAGTAAGTGATGAAAAAGGGGCATCCCAGATGAAAGGAGAAAAATATAGTGAATTTTGTGTTTTGAAAACCAAACAAAAATGTTTCATAATCAGGAGAGATTTATAAATTGTCAAGTGTTTCTGGTATCTCAAATGAATAAACAAGAGTAAAGATGTCCTTTGCATATAGTAACACAGAGGTCACTGTGACCTTGATAAAGGAAAGTTTTATGAATTGTGAGTGAAAAAGTCTTAATCAGTTGAAAGCAGCAGGTATAGATATGCTTTAAGAAGTTTTGCTTGCTAGATAAGGACAGATGTAATAGACAGAACGTTGAATCCCGAGGGAAAAATAGAACCACTGACATTTTGTACTTTGTGATAGTTCCTCTTAGTTCTCAACCTGACTTGGCTAGAAACTCTAGGGAAAGAGATTGAATCAGAAGGGTGCTAATATGTTTACTGAATTCATCCCTTGATGTTCATATTCAAATGTGCTGGTAGAATGCAATGAGGGTCCCCATTAGAAGAGTCTGGTCACTGGGGTTGCACTTTGGAGGCTTCTTTCTCACTAGTATCCTTCCCTGTTGTTCTGCCTTCTGACCACCACAACCTAAGAAGCTTTTCTATACCCACCCTTTTGCTTGTTGCCACAGAGCCATTGTCCAAAACCTTTAAAACCATGAGCCAAATAAATGATTCCTATGAACTATATATTTCAAGTATTTTGTGTACCGGAGCAAAAACTGACCTATACAGTTTTATTTATTCATTTTGTTCGATTACAAGAATGAGTGAGTAATCCATTGAAGAATGGTTTTAGAGAAGAAAAATTGTTGCTGTTAAAAAGATGAATTTTGTTCCCCTGAACTTGTCCACATCAGTGACATTAATAATGACCTGGGAATCCTTCCTGCAGACTACAGAATAACATGGGAAATTTGTGGTTTCATGTGCTGAAAGTTAAAGGTACAGATGAGGAAAAGATAGTG